>JASDQU010100981.1:273655-320411 GCA_032191745.1 Picea mariana
AGTTCCTGAGAACGGACCATGAAGCACATACATTCATACATTTAAATCAAATAAACAGAATTTCCTCACATCCATCATAGTAGGGCTAAATATTTATGATCGCGTAAAAAAATTAAAAGAAAATGATTTGCATGCATAAGAGAACTTTCACAGAGTGATACATGGGCAGCTCAAATGAATATAACGATAGATCAACCTCAAATAATTTATATTCAGAAAAACTGGGTTACAAAGTACAGTCGCGATTGTTCACAAAATAACTCTCTTGGAATTTCTAAAAAATATACAGTTCAATACATATTCTCTTAAATTTAAATGTGTTAGTCATAATGACTGGGATTGGGGATCCGACAGACCATAAATCAAATATGTATAACAATGAAGTTTGTAGAAATAAGAAAGTGGGTGGCGAAAGATAGCAAGACATGGTAAGAAGAAAAAGGAAATTATCAGTCTTCGGTTAAACCTTTCTATTTAAAGAGGTGGAGTAACTAGTTGAAGAGCTTGATCGGTAAGTTTGTCAACAACCTTTTTAAACCACTCCTCGATGTAGCTCCTCATTGGCACCACGTTGATTTCATGTCATATTTTTATATTGAAGAGCTCTCCTTCCAAGTCCCTTAGATCAATATAAATATTCCGCAAATCTTCTTCAATATCTTGATTTTTGATTGAATGGTCGACTAGCCAGTTTTCCATGTCATCTTCACTATACTCAATAATTCCATAGAATTTTTCAAATGAAAACCCTTTAAAGATCTCAACTTTTTCATCAAATTCTTGTTTGGTTAAGAACAACGCGTTGAGTATCAATTTGGGGTCTTGGAACTCATTGGTTCTCCTAGCTAGGTCTATCTTAGTCATCTTTTTGAATAATTATTCTCTTCTGGTTATGGCCTGGCTACATGCTTGGACAATAATTTTCAGGTTCTTAATCTTTTTCCTTCCAGCATGTGTTTAGTTGTTTTATCTGGTTCAGATAAGGGAGATCATCCTCTCTTCTTCTCAACTTTGTCATATTGGTAACTTTAAAACCAAAGGGTACAACCGCATCGAGGTAAAAACCTTATTCATTTTTCAAATCTTCCTGTAAATATTCATGAAATGCACGTGCTCTCGTTCCAAAAGAGACCATGCTCTTTGGAATATCCCAAGCCTCTGTAATTAATTCCATTCTTTTCTTGATATTCTTCTCTACATATCCCCTGGCCTATGTGAGAAGCGTTGGTTGTGGAGACTGATTATCTTCCTGATTCAAAGGTCTTTGTTTTCAGCCATGTTTATACCCCATGAAGACTTTACACCCCGGAATAATTTACACTCATCCACGCAGGGGAGTGCAGAGGGGGGTTACCCCCTCTGCGGGGTTTGGGGGCAAGCGGGCCCTCAGCAAGGATTTGAGGGCGAAGCCCCCAAAGGAAAATGTGCCTTGTAAATGTATATTGTAATTTCATTGTAAATCTGGATCGTTCATTATAAGGTCGCAGATATGACAGTAGAAGTTATGTTAGGGTTTTTTTTTCCCTAGAAGGAAACCCTATTTTATGAGAGAAATGTATTGCGGCTATGGATCATTGCGAATATTATATTCTGAGGTAGGATACTATGAGAGAAAGAAAAGGAAGTTACAACAGGTTTGGTGTAGGTTGTATCCCTTCATTTGTTGGATGATAATAAAGGAAGGACCTGGAAATTTCTCTGGTGGACGTAGCCCACACTAAGTGAACCACATATATATGTGCCTCTGTTGTATTGTGTATCCTCTTTTTTTTATTTCCACATTTGTTTTATTTTATTGGTCTGCGATGTGTTTTTTCTAACAACTGGTATTAGAGTGAAAGGTAACTCACAGGAAAAGAGGGTTCTTGGTTTGAGTGGGAGCAATGGCGAAAGATGGAAAGTTTAGGGTCGAGAAATTTAATGGCCAAAACTACCAGTTATGGAAGATGAAGATGGAATATTATTTATATCAGAAGGATCTATTCCTACCATTGGGTGGAATAGCAAAGAAGTCGACGGCCATGAAGGACGAAGAATGGTAGGTTCTTGACAGAAAGGCACTAGGAACGATACGGCTGAGCCTGGCAATGTCGATGGATTTCAATATTTTGAAAGAAAAGACAACGAAGGAGCTAATGGACACATTAGCTAAACTATATGAAAAACCCTCAGCATCCAATAAGATATTTCTAATGAAGAGATTATTTCATATGAAGATGTCAGAAGGTGGTTTCGTTGCAGATCATTTAAATGAATTTAATACGGTTACTAATCAAATAAGTTATGTAAAAGTGGACTTTGATGATGAGGTCAGGGATCTTATAATATTGTGCTCATTACCAGAAAGTTGGAATGGCTTAGTCATGGTTGTAAGTAACTCTGTCTCTGGTTCAAACACTTTCAAATTTGATGATGTTGTTGGTGTTATCCTTAGTGAGGAAATGTGAAGGAAAAGCATAGATGAGACATTAGGTAATGCATTAAACATGGAGAACAGGGAAAGATCTTCAAAAATCGATCAACGACCACAAATACGCAGCCATTTCCTTACTTGGTGGATGGTAGGATAGACATGTAATCCATTGAGATGGATTCCCAAGGCTTCTCGAGAATAGGAAGAGGGGTGTATAAGCCTTGCTTCTTGATGGTTGGATTGGCAATGGCATAAGAAGTGCAAGATATGATATGCTTTCTGACGTCTTGTCGAAGTTTTGGCCAATAAAAATGTTTTTGAAGAACGACCACAGTTTTATCCACACAAAAATGTCCTACCACCCGACTGTAGTGGGCTTCCTAAATCATTTTTGCACGCTCGCTTGTAGGAACAAGGAGATGGCCTAGGTGGCATAAGAGTCTATCCTGAATGTAAAAATCGGTGGCAGTCGCTCATGTACCCAAGAGTTGATAGGTGGTGGTGAAGTTTGGATCTTTCTAATTAATTTGGGGCCACTCAAATGCTTCATGTCCACAGGAATAGAGCATCGTGGTGAGTGCAGCCACAGGAGGCTGACTAAGGCAGTCAGTGACACGATTTGAGATACATTTATTATACTTGATGTTGAGATGGAATTGTTGCAGGTAGGTGGACCACTTCTAATGGCGGTCGTTCTGCAATTTTCCCTGTGTCTGTATGAACTGCAGAGGCTTGTGATCAGTGTGTATGATCATCTCTTTTCCCAGATATAATGTTTCCATTGACGACGGGATTGTACAATGGAATACATTTCCTTGTCATAGGTAGGGTATTTCCATTCAGTATCGGAGAGTGTCTCACTATGGTATGCCACTGGATGCCTGTGTTGAGTGAGAACTGCACTCACAGCATAGTCAGATGCATGAGTCTCAATCTCGAAGGGTTGTTGCAGATCGGGCAAGGAGAGTACTGGAGTTGATCACGAGTGATGCTTCAAATCATCGAATGCTCATTGTTGTTCCTTCCCCCACACGAATTTGGCCCTATCACCACCCTTGGTCACCTAGCTGAGGGCCCATGCAATATGGGAGAATCCCAACATGAACCGTCGGTACAAGTTGGATATTTCCAAGAAGCTCTGAAGCTCGGTCAGTGTGGTCGGGGTTGCCCAGTCACGGATGACTTGGATCTTAGTTGGATCAACATGTACCCAATGCTCATCAACAATGTAGCCCAATTATTGGACCCTATTCATGCCAAAATAACATTTTTCCAAGTTGGCATATAGCTTGTGATGTCACAGAGTGCTCAAAACCTGTTGAATATGTCGCATGTTCTCCTCCCATGTTCTGTTGAAGATGAGGATGTCATCCAAATATACCACCAAAAAGGAGTTGGTGAAGGGTCTCAATACATCATCCATCGACCTCATGAAAGTGGTTGGTGCATTTGTTAAGCTAAAGGGCATGACTATCCATTCGAAGAGATCTTCTTTATATTTGAAGGTTGTATTCCATACATCAGTTGGTTCGATGGGAACCTGGTGGTAGCCAGAATTTAGGTCAATCTTGCTGAAGAAATTTTTCCCCTTGAGTTGGTCAAGAAAGTCATCAATCCTGGGAATGGGGTACCGGTTCTTGAATGTGATTTTTTTTAAGGCTCTTTAATCAATGCAGAGTCGTCACGTCTCGTCCTTATTTTGCACCAGTACAATCGAGATTCCGCAAGGGGAGGAGTTGGTTCTGATGTGCGCCTTTTGAAGAATATCTTGGATCTATCACCGAATTTCATCATTTTCTGTCAATGAGCGACGATAGATTGGTCCATTAGGTAGAGGTGCGTCGGGGGTCAAATAAATTGGATGCTTGACTTGGTAGTTTTTCGATACCCTTGTAGGTGAGGAGAAGATGTCTTTCTATTCTTCCATGATCTCGTCCACTTGCTTCTATTGCAAAGAGAGGCTCTGTGTAGAGGCCATAGATGTGGCAGCGACCTTCTGTTCACTGTGAGAAAGGATCACAAAGAAGACAAACTTCTCAATCTATGAGATGACCTTACTATATTTCTTAGCATAGATTAAAGAAATAGAAATAGGTGGCGCTACCTCTGGTATCCTATACAATTGTCTACTCAAAGTAATAATAAAACTGCGAGATCTAGACTCATACATAGCATGACGCTTCCACAAATATGGTTGTCCTAAAAGAACATCACAAATGTCAAGGGGAGCAATGTCACAAAATACATCATCTTTGAAAGGCTTGATGTCGTAGGGCAGATGACATTGTTGGTTGACACATAGATCTCTTCCTTGGCGAAGCCAACCGATGGTGTAGGGTTGCGGGTGCGGTTTTGTTGGCAAGTCCAGCCGCTTGACGACCTCTGTTGAAATCAGGTTCTTCTGACTCCCGCTATCGACAATGAAATGAAGCAGAGCCCCCTTTACCCACATCTGCGAGTGAAAGAGGTGTTCTCCTTCCTCTGGTTCTTCTGGTTTGCTTGGTCGGACTTTGGTGGTAGCGACAGTGGCACTGGCTTCAACATCGATAATTTTCTTCCCTCCTTCGGTATTTGATTCAGAATCAGAATCGGCTTTTGACTCGGAAGCCTTTAGTTAGGCCATGAGTGACTATCTGGAGCGGCATTCTTCGGTGTTGTGCCAAGATATTTTATGGTACTCACATCATTTTTCTGTGTCCTTCTTCGTCTTTTCATTGCCCTTCTTATGTTGTGGCTTGGACTGGTTGTCCTGAGGGTGGCCATATCGACTTGGTCCCTTTCTGGGTCGGTTGGTGCCACCTTTTCCCTACTTCAGCTATGAGGGGTTTGAAGATCCAAACTCTCGTCTTTTCTGCTCAATCTTGACCGCGTATCTATAAGTCGTTCTCAATGAGGCAATGTCCAGAAACTCCATTTTTGTTTGAATGTATCTTGCAAACAGTCACGGTATTTGAGCACTAGATGACATTCAGAGTCTTTGATACCCAACTTGGTGCACAGGGTATGGAAAATATTGGTGAAATACGGTACTGTCTAGTCCCTTTCTTAATGTAGAGTGGTCCATCTGGTGTACCGGTCCTCGTAGCTTCCAACAGGGTAGTATTGTTCTTTAATGGCATCCCGGAAGGAATCCCATGTAGGGGCCACCACAAACATTGCAGATTCCTCTACATCCCTTTTGTTAGAGTAAGTATCCCATCGGTCTTTAACATGGGGAATGGCCTTAAGGAGTGCAGAAGTGATCTTTTCCCTGTCGAAAAAATTGTCGACCGAAAAATACCCATGGAGCAGATTCAACCATTTATCTACAGCATATGCATCTATTGGTCCTTCAAATAATGGAATATCAAAATTTACATGTACCTTGAAGGGGGTTGCATGGTCGCTTGATGAAGATGCTTCTCCTGTTGGAAGTCTTCGAAGGATCTGTGTGAAGTTGTCCATCATTTCATTCCTTTGTCGTGCGAGGGCTTACTCGAGAAAATTTTTAATAGGATCTCCTGCTCCATCATCTTTCTTTTCGTCCCCCATGGGTTTTTGTCAAGCTCAGCGCGACCGATCTTGCAATGGATCGATTGGTTCGAGTCCCAACTTCTTGTACCCAGATCTTGTCGGGAACATGCACGAAGAAAAATAAATGAAGAGCGGACTACTATGATACCACTGATCCAGATTTAGGAGTGGAATGAACTGATTAATAGACTGAATACAATAAACACAGAGATATGAAGAATAACACAGATATCCAGTGAACAATATCTTCTATTGAATAATGGAATAGGATGAAACTATAAAACTGCAGAATTGAAATACTTGCTCGAATGGTGGTAGCTATCTCTGAGAAGAGATGTGACCGCTACGCACATCTGTTTGAGAAGAAAATGGATTACAATGAGGATCCAGAGGAATTTTTTATATTACTCATGAATGTCAAAACCCTAGACATCCAAAAACCTAAACCTAAAAAGTGAAACGCCAAAAGTCATGTGGGCCCCTATGGGTAAGTTGGTGTAAGTTGGTACCTCAACTTCCCAGGGTCATAACTTTTGCATATGACCTTCGTTTTAGGCATGTGATAGCCCATTAGAAAGGTATTTTGGAGAACTACATATTTCGTCGTCAAACTTTAACTCCATATACAGTTTGATTGTGGCAAGCCAAAAAAACAATGTTTAGGGCCCCAAAACAGCCCTGGAAGTATAGCAAGACATGCTAACATGAAAACATACAAAATAATCCAATTGGATTAGGCGAGAGGCCACCAATATCCACTTGGAGGATGTGTGGGGATTCATACATCCCCAGAAGTGTAGAACCCGCAATTACAAAGAAGTACAGAAGAATGTGTTGAACAAAAACGGACAAGAGGAGTCAGTTGGAATAGGTGGGTGGCCACCAATATCCACCTGGATCAATGTTCGATTTAAAAGTCCAAATCTAGAAATCCATCCCTTCAGTCTTTAGCAACTTGCCCAACTAGACTTTTAACCTCCATACAACATGCATCTAGTTAGGAACAAACTCTATGACTTCCTTATCTCTAGAAAACCTTTGGAAGGTTTCATATCCCTCCATGCCTAAATCTCCAGAACATCCCAGTCCGCAGTTTATCAAAATCATAGTCCGCAGTTCATTGTCCATAGAGTTCATAGTTTTTATTTCTTAGTTCCAGCGCTTCCCAGATTCCATGGTTTTTCCTCCCTCCCAAAACCATAATCCTTCTTCCCCAAAACTCATGACCCCCTTTACCTATCCAAAATTTTCCCTTTATTTCCTTCTCCACCACCTTCCTAGCCTCCCTCCCTCCTGAGAAAGGTCGATTAATAATAAAATAACCCTTCCCGACAGTCAACTAAGATTTAATCTTGACATACTATCTACTTCATTACTCTCATTTATGTTGGGGTAGGTAAATTTATGTTCGGTAGATTTAGTATCTTACATACTATCTAATTTAATAAATACAATTCAAATCTTATAAAATCATATTTTCTCATTACCAAATATATTAAATTTTAAAATAAATCAATTAATTTAATAAATAACATTAAATCTTTTAATTTTAATTATACTACAACATTACACACCCACGATAAACAACAATATTAATTTTAATTATATTAAACATTACACACGCCCATGATAAACAATAATATTGTATTAATTAGTATACATTGTAATAATACTAGCGTACACATGCAAGGTATGCATGTGTATTTGGCATATACATAGCTTGTGCATGTACGAATGATAACAACCATTACATCTAATGCGCAATTCATGTATGCTTACAATCAAATGGGGAATATAGTAAATCATGTAATGCATTAATCAATAACATATACTAACATAGTAACAACAATTCATTAGTTAAATAAATTTACTATGAATTGAATATTACACATATATCATCACAACTGAATTAAGCCAATATTTATTACACAAAAAAATGAATAAGTCAGGCACTAAGTTTACATTTTTAATTCCCAACAAGACTCTCAACTACACTGAAACCTTTCGTCCCTAACTTATTTCCATTTTTCAAATCTTATCCTTCCTTTGTTGGACTATGTTGGAGTGTCAATTATATTGACCTAACTCCAAATAGAACTTGTAAGCGGAAGTGTCGACTACCTTGACCAAGCTTCCCTAGCATGCCTCTAGTAGTTGTCATCGAACGTCTATGGGAGTGTGGCTTAACACAATTCTCGCATGACTCCAAGTTTCAGATGATAAACAATGGGTAAAACTTTCACCCCTCCTAATAGAACTAGGGTCGACACCCTATCATTAACCACGCTATGGGGTTGTTTTTGTTTTGAGAGCTTTGTCATCAAATATCCAGTTTAGACAACCATGCTACATGTAAAACCTACACTTTCCCAATTATCATAACAATGCATTTGAACCAACGAATAGATAAATAAATAATGCTCCATGATATACCATTTATCATTCGATGTCAATGACATCTATCACTTTAGTATCACACTTATTTGGCTATCACATAGCCCAGTCAACCTATAGGTTAGTTTACAACATAAGATCATGCATATCAATAAAACTATCGGCATGTGATTTTCTCATAACTTATCAATGAACGATGTAAATCAACAAGTTATTCATTAGGAGCATAGTATTAACTGATTCCTTAAAACATATCATTCAAATCGATATCCATGTACCAAAATCCTTCATTTAAAACTTGTATGCTAGACGTAAATCACACAACATTCATCATTAATCGCATAAAGAGTAATTATTCATAATATTCACATATGTATATCCATATACTGAAGTGTCATTGTTCTAACCGTTTTCCACAATGAATAAGAAAATAAATACAAATAGGCCATGGTGCATTTTAACTACGTAAGTCAAAATGGGGCGTTACATATTCTCAATTCACCAAACCTTTCTATTTTCAGTGATTCTTCAAAGGATGAACTCGTACAAATTGTAATTCTTCAATTCTCCCATAAAATAATATGAAATTTAAAACATGTCACAAGATTATGTCTTCTTTTAGATGAATCGAGTGCACTTAATTATATTTGTAAACCAAAAAATATGTGCAATTTATTATCACTTATTATTTTTTTCAACTCTCATTGAACTTGTACACATTGTATCTCTTGGATTGTATTAGGGTCCTACTCTAACCTCCCTACTTTAGGCTACCTAGAAGTTAGTTAATTGTTGCATGTGGTCATCATCTTTGAATGAGTTCCAATGGATAATAGTGGATAGTTATGTAATGTAAAAGGGTCCACTTTATATGGTCCACTAGGTAGTTGGTACCCATCAGTGACGGGACCACAAGTAGTTAGGTTTGTTTCTACTGAAAAACTATTAAAAAATATGAGACTATGGAATGCATGTATCATGTTGTGTATTTGGATCTCTTCTTACTGAAAGGTCGCCCCAGTTTAAGAGGCAAGTGAACATTATTTCCTTCTTCGAATTATTTTAATACAAATGTATCTCTTACATTTTCATATCATTGTCTTTTGTATTTGGTTATTGCAATTATAATATATGTATACTTTGTTGTGTTTCAACTTTAAGGGTTAATAAACACTACAATTGGTATCTGAGCTCTTCCCTGAGCTAGCATGCCTCCAAATTTTAGTGGAAATTTTTTTAGGCTAGAAACGTCTTTAGACGTCTTTAAATAACAAAGTGATTTGTTGTTTGGCGGGAAAAACTACAGCTGGGGAAGAATACACGTAGGAAATACAAATGGAATCACTTTGTTGGAAACCATTGTAATTCATGTTGGTACCCCTTCGAGTAATATCACATCAAACAACACCTTTATATGGAATCTCACTTCCACATACCTTCAGGTATATCAGAAATCCCCTAGGTATACCTAAAACTAACTCTAGATCAAATGATCAATCGTCTTGTCATTATAGTACACCAAGAACAACACTCAAGAAGATCACTCTTTAGTACCTGGATAGTTGGGTCGTACAGTTAAGGCCAATGTTGAGTCTGCTTAGTTATTGCCCTAAGATATTGAGCCAAGTATTACTGTTGGATCCCACAAGTATATCAGAGAGATATAATGCTCGACACTCCTTTGTCTCTAGAACCTTGCAAACCCTAGCTTATGCAACCAACCAACAAAATTCCTACATCTTTGCATCTAAAAGGAACTTGGAGATTATGTCACCGTAGCAATAATCAACTGAGAGACCTATCTCAAAATATTTATGGAGTCGTGTTGATCGTTTATGATCTCCCTCTCAGGTAACCATTTTTTTCATGTGGACCCAATAGTATGGTTATTTGGGGTATATCTAAACATAATCCTTTCAAGCCATTGATCGCAGTGAGATAAGTGGAAAATAATACTTCACAAAATATTGGTGGTCCCATGGTTCAGACTCACAACATGGCCAACTTGGAAAACCAACAATAGAGCCAACCCGCTCAGCGCCAAGATCTAGATAGAAAGGTTGTTGGTCCACCAAGATCTAGATAGCAAGGTTGTTGGCATTGAGGCTAACTCGGTGTTATAAATGAAGCAATGAAATCATGTAGCGACTTCTTGAAAGCGTTAGGTGACCACTTGAATCTCAAGGTAACAGATCCAACCAAGGAGGAATTTTCCGCCCACAAAGTGTTGGTCGCACACATGTTTCAAGATAACCCTCGCCCACACTTTCATGATCACAATTTATGGCACCATTTTCCAAAGGCCGACATGAACAAATTTGATAGGTTTTATCTTTCAAATTGAGTTATCCATGGAACATTATTTCTCTCTCCATGGAATTATTGTTGACCTACACACACTAAAAGTGGGGGCCTTATATTTGAATGTTGAACGTTGGCAGTGGTGGCAATGGTAAACAAGACTTATAAAGGCTACAACATATGGACCCAGTTTTTGCAAATACTTTATGCTCATCTTGAACATGGCACTCACCATTCAAGATGTCTGACAAACTTATGCCAAACTGGCACAATGATGGACTATACTACCGCATTTGAGCAATTGGAAATCCGCACAAAGGGCCTATCTAATTCATTTTTTAAAGAATGTTTCATCAATTATCTCAAGGAAGCAATTTGGGCACATGTCATGATGCAGCACCCAAACATATGATTAGAAGCTTGTGACAGAGCTAAAGAAATTGAAATAGTGATCAATGCACAAACCAAGAGACATTTATTCACCACTTTCCCTAACATCCTTATGGAAACTACCCCCAACTCATTCAACTCATAAGCATTGTGCATCCACAAGTTATCGTCGAAAGAGGTGGAAGAATGTCAATGCCTCTATCTTTGTGATATTTCAAAGGACACAAATGTAAATTTATATAAATTATTTCGAATGGATGTATCTCCACATGACTACTTAGAGGACATTCCTATTGAAAATACTCCCAAACCAACCTTGGAAGAGACCACCCCTCCCCCCTTGCAAGCTCCTTGCGAGGAACCCCAAATTTCTCTCGATGCCATGTCAAGTTTCTCGACACCCCAAACCTTGAAATTAATTGGCTACATCAAGCACTGCAAAGTGATTGTGTTGATTGAGAGTGGCAGCAACCACAATTTTTTCCATATGAGAGTGGCACAAGAAACTCGTTATTTACGTCCCATACCAAATTTCCAAATTATGAACGTCAATGATGGTACAATGAAATGTGTGGGGCAATGTGAAAATGTGAAACTACAAATCGGTGAGTATCATCTCAAAAATCACATGTTTTCTATTGAAATGGATGGTTGTGATATAGTTCTCGAGGTAGAATGGTTACACACTTTGGGACCAGTAACCATGGATTTCAAATAATTATACATGAGATTCACTTAAGAAGGGAAAAACATACCCTCAAGGGACTTACATGTAGTTCCCCTAAAATTATCTCCTCTCATCTTATGAATAAGTTGTTGAAGAAAAGCCACTTGAGTATTATTGCACAATTCAATGTCATACAAGTAGTCGACACCACCCCACAAGAGATTCACCTTGATTTACATCTAGTTCTCTCTAAGCATCAACAAGGATTTGAAACACCACAAGGTTTACCACCTTCACGTGGGGGTCATGACCATGGTATTTCTCTCATTCCATGTAGTCTACCACCCAATGTGCATCCTTATCGGCACCCTTTTGCACATAAAAATGAAATTGAAAAGAACATTCAAAAACTATTGGAGGCAGGAATCATACGTCCCAATGCAAGCCCTTACTCATCATCAATGGTCATGGTATTGAAGAAGGAAGGTATGTGGTGCATGTGTCTTGATTTTTGGGCTCTCAATAAGTTGACCATCAAGGTCAAATTTCATATCCCAATTATTGATGACCTCTTTGATGAACTTCATGGAGCCAAGTTTTTCACTAAACATGACCTTCATTCCAGCTACAACCAAATCAGGGTGAAATAGGAAAACATTTGTAAGACCACATTCCATACACATCAAAGTCATTATGAGTTTTTAGTAATGCCTTTTGGCCTTTGCTATGCTCCATCAACCTTCCAAAGCCTCATGAACAAGATCTTTCAACTATTCCTACCCAATTTTGTTCTAGTATTCGTTGATGATATTCTAATCTATAGTAAAACATGGGAATACCATATAGAGCATGCCTTGCAACTTCTAAAGGACCACCATCTATTTATGAAATGCTCCAAATGTTTTTGGGGCCTCAAAAGTTGAATATTTGGGTAACATTGTAAGTCAAAAGAGAGTACGAGTTGATCCTAATAAATTTGTGGCTATGTAAGATTGGTCATGTCCCAAGACTTTGAATAGTTTGTGTGGATTCTTAGGACTTACGAGATACTATAGAAAGTTTGTAAAAATTTATGGGAAAATTGATGCTCCCTTAACCTCACAACTCAAAAAGAATTCCTTTGTTTGGAATGAGGCCACTGAATAGGCCCTCTAAACCTTAAAGGATTCCATGTGCGCAACTCCAATATTAGCATGGAGTACTAGATTTTACTAAGACTTTTGTCTTAGAATCCGATGCCTCGAGCAAAGATCTTGGAGCAGTGTTGACGCAAGAAGGGCGCCTTTTGGCATTCACCGGTAAGCAGTTATGTGACCGCAATTTGGGTAAATCCACATATGAGAAAGAGATAATGGCCATCCTACATGCAATAGAGACTTGAAAACCATATCTCATAGGGCAATGTTCCATATCAAGACTGACCATCATAATTTCAAGTACTTTCTCGAACAAAGGTTATCCTCACCAAAGCAGCATAAGTGGGTCACCAAATTGCTAGGGTATGGTTATGAGATTATCTAGAAGGGTAAAGACAATGTCGTAGCCAATGCCTTATCCCAACAATTTGAGGATGATGGATCCCTCTTTGCCTTATCTTTACCTGTTCTAGGTTGGCTTGAGGAAACCCATCAAGAATGGTTGGCAAATGAAACAATCATTCAACTCAACCACGAGGTTCAGGGAGATCCCAACCCTCCTAAAAGGTATATATGGTAGCGACATACATTGCGATATAAATGGTCCATTGTTCTAGTAAAGATATCTTCCTTTAAACAAATAATCTCAAAAGAATTTCATTCATCACCTACAACAGGTCACTATGTATTTCATAAAACAGATGAACAAACTAAGCACTCATTCTTTTCGGAGGGCATGAAAACCAACATCTAAATTTTTGTTGCAACCTGTGACACCTACCAAAGAAACAAGGGGAGACAATAAAGATACCAGGGATATTACAACCACTATCAATCCCAACACACATATGGGTTGACATCAGTATGGATTTTATAGTGGGACTTTCGAAGGTGAGCAACAAATCTATGATCATGGTGATAGTTGATCGTCTCTCCAAATATGTTCATTTTTGTGCCTTACCACATCCATTTACCCCCTCCTCAATTGCCCAAGTCTTCCTAGATAATATTTTTAAGTTACATAATATTTTTAAGTTACATGGCATGCCCACTTCCATTGTCTTGGATTGAAACCCTACCTTTATTAGCAAATTTTGGCACGAGTTGTTTAAACTACATGGCACCCAGCGTAAAATGAGCACTGCATATCACCCCAAACAGATGGTCAAATTGAAGTGGTCAACAAGTTCCTAGAAATCTGTTTGATTTGCTTTGCCTCTAAAAAACCACGCCAATTGGCATAATGGCTTCCCCTCACAAAATGGTGGTACAATACCTGTTATAATGGAGCTACCAAAATGGTCCCATGTGAAGTTGTTTATGTCCAAAAACCATTGCCAGCCACTTCATATTTACTAAGCACTTCCTAGATTTAGGCGATGGATCACACACTCCATACTAGGAAGCCAGCCTCTGCATACTAAACAATATATTGGTTATGCCAGCAAAACAAAATGAAGCAACAAGTAGACTAGCATTGCTAAGAATGTTCTTTTGTAGCAAAGGATCAAAGGTTTATTTGCCTTCAACCCTATATAAAAACATCACTTGAAGACAAAACACCTCAATTGGAAATACATACTTTCAAGACATACTAGTTCTTCCAATCCACTCCAAGATTCATCCAGTATTTCATGTGTTTTGTCTAAAGAAGGTCATGGGATAGAAGTGCAAGGTGCAAACCATCTAAATGGAACTTGATGAAGAAGGCTTCATTTGGCTTCAGTCGGAAGCAATATTGGATACCAAAGAGCATCAATTGCACCAATGCACAATCGAAGTAGTTATCCAGTGAAAAGACGCCACTCGAAGATGCCACATGGGAACCAACCACGATTCTGCAACAATTTCCTCATCTTCAACCTTGAAGATAACATTGATTTCGAATGGGGAGGGCATGTTAGGGTCCTACCCTAACCTTTCTACTTTAAGCTACCAAGGAGTTAGTTAATTGCATTATGCAGCCATCCTTTTTTAATAAGGCCCAATGGATAATAGTGAATAGTTATGTAATGTAAAAGGGTCCACTTCATAAGGCCCACTAGATAGTTGATACTCATTAGTGACGAGACTACAAGTAATTAGGGTTTTTTATATTAAAAACTATTTAAGGATATAGTAGATGATGGAATGTTTGTCTTGTGTTGTGTATTTAGAGCTATGTTAGGTGAAATGTCGCCCAACCTTAAGAGATAAGTGAACATTGTTTCCTTCAAATTATCTTAATACAAGGGTATCTTAAATCTTTCATATTATTGTCACATGTATCTGGTCATTGCAATTATATTCTCTATGTACTTAGTTGTGTTTCAAACAATTTTAAGGATTAAAGAACACTACAGATTGTCATGTCAAATCTAGTGAAACTTAACCAAAGACACTTTTAGACATCTTTCCAAAAATTCAAGCAACACTCAATTTAGATATCCCATCAAAAGTTACATCTCTTACAATAAAAGTTGTTGCTTAAAGACATTGACCAAAAAACGTTTGCTCTAACAATACTTGTTATGATCCAACCAAACTAAAATATCATAATAAACATTGCATACCATTTATTATGATATTTAACGACACTACTTGTTATGATCCAACTAACCTAAAATATCATAATAAAACATGGCATACCATTTATTATGATATTTAATGTAATACCACCTAAATAGTATGTAGGATAGAGAATATAAATATTATTAAAATGCCACTTCAAGAGGAAAAACTCCCAATTATTAGAGTAACGCAACACAATTTTAACAAATCTCATTTCCCTTTTAAAATTATAAAAATTAAGATATTCCCATATTCCCATAAATATTCATAAGTAAACATACATAGAAGAGTGGGTGTCCTTAGTCCTTAAGAGAACCCTAAGCAAAAGAGGGGGAAAAAAGGGAAGATGTAATATCAAGAGAATAATGAATATAAGTATATGAATAAGGGTTACGACCGTAACATAAGATAAGGCTATGACACCTCAAATTGGCATGACGCTCCATGGTCGTGGCACGCAATGCTACTCGCCCCTGATCAAATTCTCAAATTCCTGATAGGTGTAGTACCGAGAGATAGTTTAACCTGCTAAGCGCACAATCCCCATATTCCCAACACAATACCTGCCATGCTAGCTGTCAGCCTTGCCTAGGATTCCATGACAATGAAATAATCCCACATTTTCCCTGGGGAAAAGACATTTAAAGTATGTCTTTCCATTTGCAACCAATACTACGATATTCTACCTTTTCTCAAGCTTCCATGCTTTTAGATCCAACCGTTTCTATAAAGGAAACTTGATCTATTTAATCAATTTGTAAAATTGCAACAACTCTCTTTTTCTGTTATGCTCAGAGCCCATTAGCATATGCTTTGTTCATCTCAACGATAGTCCGCACAAAGCACCAATAGTCTGTTTAATCCGAGACAGTACAGAAGACTCGTAATGGCCAAGTGTTATTTCTTGTTGGCCATCTAAACTAATACTGGGATTCTATCTTCTGCATATCCATGCATCCAATCCACTCAATTTCCTTGCATAGAGATGGACCAACAACCAAGATTGTCCTATTTAAGAAGTGGTCCATATATAATCCTCTCCATCAAGGAAGCAGCAGGGCAGTTTTTCTTGTTTTCCCCCATTGCTAAATGCAGTGGAACAGTGGAACTATTGCAGAGGTAACATTCTGCAGTGGATGAAGGAAGGCTTTCCAGAATTTCTATTTGTGGATTAACCATTTGTCACTGAAAACGCTGTAGGAAGGTTCCTTTAAATGTAACGAGGAAGGGAATTTAACTTATTTCACCAAAAGCACTCCTCTGCACTGGGTCAGTTTATAGCTTTCCCCAATTGATGCCAAGGGGACCCGCATAATATTATGATCTTACTAGCATTTCTTATCAAAAGCCTACTTGAAATATGTTTTTCAGTTCCTGAAATTACAAGTTCATGATCCGAGCATAATGCACCAAAACAACAATATAAATCTCGGTTGCAGTGTCCATCAATTAGCATTTTCCAAGGATGTGAGTATATAACTCCTCTTTCACCATAAAGTCATGCATTTTTATTATATTGGCGAACATTATCCTCATTCGTAAAAGTCTGAATTTCCCCAAAAATAGACCAGTATGGTGTGAAGCTTGATTATATAACAAGAGATGCTGTAATTCTCTTCTTCCACGGAATACATATTACAGGAGAGAAAATCCATGTAACATCATCTCTAATCAGTCTTGACTTTTGTATTATCTACAATTCCATGCCTACGATATACAAAATACAATGAAGTTATTAGATTGGCATTTGATGAGATATGCTATAAAGAATGAGGATTTTCTCATTTGTTGTTATAAAGAATTACAATATAGAAGACATCAAGAACAAGAAACAGTAACACAAATTTATGGCAAGCTCTTTCAGTGTTCTTGATGGCGGGCTTCCATTGTTATTCAGCTTTGCGGTGTCAAAGGACTTGCTTTCACCAGAATCTGTTGAGACATTAACAGTTGAGGAACCTGAAAATTTTCAAAGAAATTCAATCACAATTAAATCTTAAACGCATAAGACCCTCGACTAGAGCTACTACAAATAAAGCAAGAAGGCAACATGTGGAGTTAAATAGTCTAAACACTATGATTTTCCTATTGACCTGTGACAGTATAAACAGTGCAGATACAGCCATGTAACATTTAAACCTAGGAACAGAACTGCAGATGCCCGAAGGATTGCACTTTGGGCGATTGAAAACATAACCATAATGTGAGGACTTACGTTGCTAGTTGATACGATGGGTGGTGAAAACATTAAACAAAATTCAAACTGCCATTGAAAAAAGGGATTTCGTTGAACATAAAATATATTAAAAGAGAGCATATATATAGACTAGTTCTTATGTGCAAGTTTTATTTAGCAAGCAAAATGAACAGAGCTCACGCACTACGATGTAAATTCAATATTACTTGAGCATCAAAAATAGGTCTCGAGGACTCTAGATATCAGAAAATATGCAAACAGACAGATGTTACGAGGAAAATGATTTAATATACTAAAAACAGATTCAGAAATAGAAACTTACAGTCGAAGCTGGTCCAGCCTATCCGCTGATTTTCTAGGTCATACACAAAAACTTTGTCTTTTAGAACAAGATCTGCAAGGTAAAATAAATATTTCAGTTCATGATGCTATGAAGAATTTTATAGGAATTTAAGCCAGTTAATATTATAATTGAAGTTTTAATGAAATCATCTCAAATAACCAATGTTCCACCAAGTCTAGGGGATGCAGGGACATGAGGACATGGGGTTGCATCAAGGGGACATGTGGAGAGATCCCCCAAATTTCAGGGGATGTTAAGATCCCCAGCATAGGGGGGCTTGCTCAAAATATCAAATATATAAAAAACACAACAAATTCTAAATATAAACAAAACAGAATTTTTTATGCACAGTTATACAATTGAAACTGTAACAATATTCATGATCCAATTAGCAATTACACAATTTGGAAATTGGTATTCAAAATAGGAGATTCATTGCATTTCTCATTCTAAATCATCAATTGTCTAAATCAAAATGAAATACAATGATACATCATACAATTACATCCATCGTCATCTAAGAAGTAAAGAGTCAAAACTGTCATGACAAAAAATAAACTAAAAAAAAAGAAATGGAACAAGGCTCAAGCCACTAGTCATGCTCAATCAGCCTCTGATTGGTCCTCTACATCTGTGTGTCACGGGAAATTATCAACATCATCTGCAGGAATGTGAAGACAGCCACCCCCTAGTTCAAATCTAACTGCTGTTTCAACTTTTCCAGCTAAAGAAATGAAAAAAGGTTGATGCTTCTCCCAGTTTTCACTAAAAGAATGCTTGCTGGACCTGAAAAGCACTTGGAATGTAGTAGAAAATCCCTGTTGTCCACATTTTTCTCTGCTTGAAAGCTTGTTCACAAATTCCAATTTCAACCTCCTCAATACACTCAAACTATTATGTTGTAGGTGTGAAACAACAAAAGCTAGGATTTGGTAGAATTATATAGAGAAGAAAGGGCAAGGTGAGGGTGGTGAGTCCCCATCCTTGCTTCAAATATATATGTGTGTGTGTGTATGTGTGCGTGTGTGTGTGTGTGTGTTTTCTGTTGTTTTTATTTATGTGATTTTATGAGGGTATGCCCTTGTAGGGAGTCTCCCAAAGTGCCCCCACGTACTTGGAGCATCCCATTTTTGCGGGTGATAACCCCTGTGTGTGTGTATTTGTGCGTGTGTGTATGTGTGTGTGTGTGTGTGTTTTCTGTTGTTTTTATTTATGTGATTTTATGAGGGTATGCCCTTGTAGGGAGTCTCCCAAAGTGCCCCCACGTACTTGGAGCATCCCATTTTTGCAGGTGATAACCCCAGTGAAATCGCCAAGTACCAGGGCATACAAGGGACAGAAAGGGACAATCCTAATTAAGTCCAACTCCGGGAAGCATTGAAAGCGTAGAGGATGTGTCCCCATCCCCTTGGGACGCATCTCCATGGAACATTGACAATAACAACATCAAATTTCAAAACAAGGAACATCTCTTAACTAATTCTTGGCAATAATTATATTTTACTGCTGGAAATGGCATCTCTGAAAATTAATTGAGTCTTCTCCATCATGCTTATTCTTGAAAGTACAGGGAAAAAACTGTAAAGGTATCTCCTATGGCTATCCAGAAACTTAAGAAACTGAATGGGGAAATTATCCTCTCTTTTAAGCAAGTCTGGGAATGAATTCGACATGGATGGAAACATCGATGGTGGCTTTGCTGAACCTGCACCACAAAAGGTGTTGGGGACTGACATAAATCGGATCTTTGATTTTCCCACACATAAAATTCTGAGTTTCCTATTTAAATTGAGCTGGCCCTTCCATTCAGTCAGGTTCCAACTTCCAAGAATATAAGGAACAAGTTATATCCAACAAAAGTAACTGTTTGGCTTTTTCAGGTTGTCCAAGGAACTACAGATGGCAGTTAAACAGACTCAATCCTAGTTCACTCACCAGCATAGATACATTCTTAACTATGGTGCATGAGTTTCAACGACAGGGAGACAGTGACAAGTTCGTGGTATAGGAGGAAGGAAGGGACCAAATCTCAAGGGACAGCACAAGAGATGGCACTAATAAAATATCAAAACTATAAATGAAATAAAGAATTACATATGTAAAATCCCTGTCTCTTGTCAATTGGGTTTAGCTCGGGTGGTTGGTAGGAATGATTGTTATCCTCCCCACCCAAGTTCAATTCCCACAAGTAACATGTTGAGCTCATAATGAATATATTGTTGTAAAGGCTTCAAGTCCAGTTGTTGACCGACCTTGTGCACTGAATATTCTAGGGTTTACCCTGGGTACCATCCTCGAAATGAGGGGAAGTACTTGAGGGTTTTCCCCGGAAAGTGTAATCTGGAAAAAAAAAATGTAAAAGCCCTGTCTAGAGCTATGTACTTAACTCATTTATTATTAACCAAAAGATCAATATTCCAATTTTATAGAATCATCAATGGTATTGAAATATGCTTTTGTTCAATATGATTCCATTTACAACTTTACACATTTAATTCTTTATTGGCGCCAAATGCTTGCTGCCCAAAATGAAAATAGTTCCAAAAAATTCAAAAGAACCAAACTGCAGATTAATAAGTGAAATTTCTTAGATTCCAAGCTGCAACATGTCTTATTTCTATTTCTAACTAATTTGTCAGTTTAAATATTGTTCTAAATCCTGAGAGTTCAAATATCCACAGTTCAGGTTGCATTTAGTGAAAATAAGAATGCCCATTCTAAAAGAGACACAAATGATGTCCACGTTCACATTAAATGCATTCTAATTAATGAAAAAATGGTTTTTGTACAACCAAAGCAAAGAAAGGCTTTCATATGTGGGGAGATTTGTGGAACAGGGTTGCAGGTAAGTGGCTATCCCAGAGAACTGTTAATCGGTCTCAAAGACTTTTAGACAATCAACCAACCTGCCTTTACTACAATTTGTCAGAGGATAATGAATAACTGTTTGTTTAACCTAAGTATATACTATAAATCCTCGTGGACCTATTTGGAAGGATTGGAAATGGTCGTATGAGAAGCCTCTTGTGGACTACCAAACCAAGGAGCTTTATGTTAAGATTCAGCCAACTTGTTCAATGGCATATCATTTTTGTAAGAAGTGGAATGTTCAAGATATATACATGAGATGGATCAAAAAGTGTCAATATTTTTCTAAGACTTGAGTGTTTGGGTGGTAGGTCCATAGCAACTTGGTGACAAAGGATCAACTATTTCACACTAATCCTACAAATGGATGTACGGTGCTTTGTCACAAACCTCAAACAATTAAGCATGTAACGTGGAATTATAAAGTTGCCAGAATATTTTGGGTGTGGATTACTAGTTAGTACAATGTTCTCTTTATTTCTCCTCTTCAGTGGAAAGTGGTTGTGTTTGGAAACAAATGGATGACCTAGTAGGCTAGGAAGAGTATATGGGATGTGATCGGAATGGAGCACATATTTTGGAAATGAGTTTGTCAAGCAACTGTCAACTTTTCATGACAGGAGAATGTTCCACATTTAGATAAGAACTAGCTATCCAGATTTCAGCCAGGAATGCCAGTTTAAAGAAAAATAGGTATTGTTCAATCTGGAGCCAGAGAAGAGATGCTAGCTCTCCTTGCTTGTGTACAAAGGGGGGTCTAGTGTGACCGTTCTTTGGCTCCTTGGTCGACAATCTTTCTGTACATGTATATTGATTTATGATATGATGAAATATATGATGCATTTTCAAACAAAAAAATCTAATTTCAAGTTGCCCAGACCTCTTAGTCTCTCCTGGCTGAATTCTTGTCAAGCTCCAACTCAGTAATTATTGAACCTTCACTGCTGCCCACTTGAATCTCTCCATTGTTGGTAAAGAACCAACCACATGAACGCTCTCAGTTTGTACAATAGTCTATATTACTCGACAATTTTACTACAGATGGTACTAGCAAAATTCACCATTTGAACCCCACTTATTCAAAAATGGGAGCCAACTGCGTCCTATGCATGAACAAGTATAATTCTCTGTGACTATACTAAAAAGGGCTTTACCATAATGCCATACCCAACCCCTCCGAATAGGACCATGTAGAGCACCATTCATTTTAGGTAAATCCTCCACTGCGACAAGCGATTGCAACTCCCTAATAATGATTCTATCAAAAGTCAGAAGACCTCAACAATGAGCTAGCCCCCTCCAACCTGTCCATGTCCCTCTCTCTAGGTCCCAAAGATACTACAAGAAAAGAAGACACTTTTTGCTGAATCTTCTAGTTTGGAAACACGAGATGTCAATTCATTGCCCTTGTACTTTTCGTGTCCATATAGGTTGGAAAGGGAGATCCCTTCCTACTCTCAGAAATATCCCATGAAAGCCAACTCGCCACCTGCTTCTAGGCCTTCCAAATATGCTTCAGCACAAATAACCCCTAAACCTTGAAGCATTGAGGAGATCCAGCAATGTCAAATACAGAAAATTGCTTTCAGATCTAATCAACATGACTACAATGAAGAATCATAGGAGTAACAAGGGTTTTCCACGAAGCATTTCCTTCAAGGCTCCTAACCACCCATTTGGCTACCAGAATACTTCCTTGAGTGAATATATCAATAATCCCAAGGCCACCCTCCTATTTAAGCATGGTGAAAATGTGCCAATTAACCATGTGTCTAGACTCTAATCCCCTCTCTCCACCATATTTGGACCAGAGAAAAATCTTAATATTTTATCCAATTTTAGATATTGGGAATCAAGACATACTCAGAAACCAACAAGAAGAACAAAAAATAGAACTATAGAAAACCTCTCTCCTTAGATACTCAATTGCTTCTCCTTGAAATTCCTACTCTACAAACATTAGAAAGCTTTTTCTCTACATACTCCTGACTATAGCAACGATTCTCCAATTCCAACAAGGGAATGATGAATTTATTTTCTCATCGAGGCAACGATGACAAAATTGTTTCTCAATCTTGAACTACCTAAATCCTACCACTTCAAGATAGGTTCCTCCTACACTCTTCTCCCTTATTCCACAAACCTTTGATATGCTTCTTCCCCGACTACTAAAACATTTTGGTTCCTACTCATTAGGCCCGATTGCCAAATTGCTTCAAATGTTGGGGCTCCTCCTCTTCTACCCCTTGATCTTCAACCTCTACTTGCTACCATCGCCCCCTTCCCTTTCTATTGTTTGAATTTCCCTCTAATAGAATTCCTTTTTGTTGCAAATGATAGGGATGATGGATAAGTGAAAGGATGTTCCTTCTTTCTATAACCATAGCTTGTCCCCATCACCACATATTTGATACATGAGAGAAAATTTGGAACAATGCCCATTTCCTTCTTCAAGGACATCAAATAATAGCAATGTCCTCTCTTCTTAATTTCAATAAATCAACAATATAATAAGTTATAACTTGGTGCGACCATGCAAGGGATGACTCCTTTTGCGGGTTTTGATTTACTTATCTCATCTCTTCTATTCTCCTTATCTTGATTTCTATTAACTCATAATTTAAAACTCCCCATGAATGAATACAATTTCATTGTCTTGGAAGGAAGTTTTCAAAGTTTTGTAACTTGATTTGACAAAAAACTCGTCAAGGTCGAAGAATAAGAGTTCGACTCATACTCAATAAAAACTCAAACTTGATGAAAACTTAGAAAAAACTCAACAATTGCTACTAGTTTACAATTTGACCTATGATTAATCGCACATCAAACTTCTTGTCAACGTGTCAAACTAGCCAATGAACCAGTTTGGCTTTTTTTTGTGCCAATCCAAGTTTGACTCACAAATCCGAGACGAAGTCAACGAGTTTTGTAACATTGGAATTCTTAACTTCATTTTTCCATCCTTCTAGCCCCTTCAAGGCTCTCGACACATGTTCCCTTCCCTATTCCATGTCATGTGCTGCTAAATTTAGTAATAAATATGCCCCTTGGTTTGCTCCGCTTCTCAAACGTTCAAATTTGATCTCTTCAAAATTTTGGATGGCCTCCTTTACCCAACTAATTTGGCCTTCCATTCCTAGGAAGCCTTATTCTTTTCTTTTCCCTTTTGGTTGAGAAGAATTTTTTAATCTCCTTTTTTTGTTACATGTAACCAAGCACCCCACCCTCCAACCCGTAAACAAGGGTAAGATATTCCTCATGGCTCACAACCTCGACAACAATTGGCTCATGAAGAAAAAAACATATCACAGTCGGGATTTGAACCTAGGTGGGGAGGATAACATTTCACCTCCCTAACCACCCAAGCTAGACCTAATTGACTATCTCCTATCATCATCTCTTTAAAGTTAGTTTGGAATCTCACTCTAATGCCTTCTAAGAGAACAATGATTTCTACTTTATTGTGAGATAAGATATACAAGACACTTCCATTGATGTCCACAAATGACTAAAGAATAGGTTAATGGGACTAGAATATACAGTGAGTGAACGTTGGAAAGTAGGAGAGCCAAGATCACTCCTAAATGCTAAAAGATGGAAGATACAAAGTACAAGAACAAAAGAGAAATATATGTAAAAGTGTGAGCCAAGAAAGTAAACCCTAGAAAGGGAGGAGACACTACTCAATATCAAAGATAGAAATATAACAAGAGGAGGAAGCATAGATATCCATGTCATTATCAATCACTGGGATGGAGCTTGCTACCACACAATCGCACACCCAAAGATGAAAAGTCGTAACACCTAGATGGGACAGGTGAAACTAGGATTGTCACTTCACCAACACTCATCTGCACTTTAGACAAAGTAAGGACCTAAGTCAAAGGGGGCTTCCCTATGGTCGCTAGGCTCATTTTTTATGGTATGGAATGGAGGTAAAGAGAGCTTAACAACAAACACAACAAAAATGAAATGGGAAAATTTAAGAGTTGGGGATGATGGATGAAAGGGATCTAGTGCCTTATTGCTTGGGCTATGGAGTCATGGATGCAATCTAAGAGGGTTATTCATCAAATGGTTAAGGGATATAAATAGACTAGATGGCATTCTCTATAGCATTCGCCTAACTTAGTAAACAAAGGATTACAAGGTGTTGAAGGGAAGGGACTCACAATAGGATCACAATAGGAGCTCCACAACCAAACCAATATGTAGGAGTGTTTAAGCTTTACACACTAAGGTAGCGTATTGGTGAGGTGATAGTGGCCAACCTCCTAGTTTCACATGTCTCCATCTAGGTGTTAGGACTTTTCAGCTTTGGGTGTGAAATTGTGTGGTAATAGAGCCCATGCAAAACTTGATAATATTCTCTAGTGAGTGCCCACGTCGAGAGACCTAGCTAGGAGAACCTTAAAGGAGGGCATAGGATAAGGATTATCCAAAACAAACCTCTTTCCAACGAAGTTCCCAACAGCAAATCCGACAAAAATTTGGGTCCCAACACAATTCCATGGGTCTAAGTCCCAATGGCATAGTTCCTCCATGCCCACGAGAATATTTTAGGGTCTCTAAATTGACCCATAACCTCAAAAATCCTTACATGGCTAGAACTATGCCCTCTCTAAATTTTTTGCTTTGAAGTTTTCCAAGCCATTTTGGATAATGCTTATACTACACCATGGAAGGAGCACGAGAGAAGTTCGAAACTCCCTTGACATCCAAATTGAAGACAAGAAACTAGTAATGGGCCTATGGTTGCTCGATCTAGGTTGGGGGGCAACACTACACAAGGAGCAAGCACAACCCTATAACATCGCAGAGGTGAGATGGCTATTATCCAAGTGGGAGAATGTTAGGGAAGTCTGCATAGCACTTAGTGCCTCTAGTCACCAAGGCATGCCATGAAAATAAGGTAATGAGACTGGTGGCGCAAGGTCTGGAACAATCCCGCAAGATCTTGTCTATCACTGATCAACTCTCATATGTATAAGGCTAGACAAATCTAAGCAGGGTAGTGAAAGAAGGTGGCAAGAGATAGTCCAAAATCACAAAAAAAGCAGTGGTATCCCCCATGGATCTCACAATAAATGGGTCATTTAAAGACAAAGTATCTTGGAGATGGTATAACTGACAAATCCTCCATCTGTTGGATGATTTGACTCAACTCCTAATCAGTGAGAACCAACCTGCAACTAACCAAGTGGAATACTAAGGCCATGTGACCAATGATGTCAAATGTAATTGGGGTGGACAATGAGACCAACCCGTGACTATAAAAAAACAATGTTATAGGAATTGATTAGTCTGAACCAGAACAACAAGTCAGTTTAGGTTGTTTCCAATCTAGACAGGCCCTCGTCCAGCACTCATCCAATTGATTATTCAACTTGGTTTTCCGGTCGATTTTGTTCAACTCTTGGTCAAACCCTTAGTCAGATCTGATAACATTGAGCCCTCTATTACACAAGTGTTGTCCCATCAAGTTCCTTGCAAGATGTAAACTTTTACTAGTATGTAAAGACAATTAATCTCCTTCACTGCTTCAGCTATACTTTCAAGATCCTACAGATTTTCTTATATAACAAGCATTTGATAATTAAATTCCTTTTGGATAAGGCATAGCCAATAGAGAATCCTCCTGAGCCTCAACAGGAGTGCACTCCACACCACAAAAGGTGGATGAAAATAATTTCAATGCGGCTTCCAAAGGGAACCAAGGCAAGACAAGGGCAGGGAGAGTTATCAAGGATTATCGAAGAGTTTTTTTCCTCTCTTCTATTACAAGCACTTTTCCCCAATGTTATTAGAACCAGAACCAGCAAAGGGTCAGACAGGGACCAGATCGGAACCAACCAGAAAAGCAGGTTTAAGAACCAGTAAGAACCAACCGGATGAGGGTTGGTCCGGATCAGAACCGTCCGGTTTGACCAGATCTGTCCTGAACCAGCCTGCTAGTCTGATTCGGCCACCAGTTCAGACCAGTCAGTTCTGTCCTGAATCAGCCAAGATTATTCCGTGCAAAGATTATTCACTCGAGTCCAGCATAGAATACTAGAAAAACTTCATCACTACCTTAAGTATTCCGTGCAAAGATTATTGCCTTGGGTTTGGGATAAAGTTTATTTAGATTTCATAACGAATTACGAGCAAGTGCAAAAATTGGTTATGAAGGAAAACAAGATAATGACAGAACAGACTTATTTGTTAGCTTTATGCTCATTAATGTCAAAGTTAAACCATTCAGGCTAGATATTGTTACATTGAGAGTATAAACAGCACGGCCAATATATATTACAAATTAACAAATTCCGAGCATAGGGTGATAAATTAAAAAAAAAAAAGTTTGTGCTCAGTAGATACTAGAGACAAGAAGAAAAATATTTAGTGGACCACTGTGAAACAAACAAAGGCATACTGGACAGAAGCATGTATATGCACCTATAGTTGCATAAGAAGAATGGCATGCTACACACATGCATACTGGGGATGCATTCTATTGAAAGGACAAGTATCAAGTGCACTCTCTGATTCTCTCTGATGTTCTCAAAAGAATGAATTAGGTTCATCTTTCAAGACTTTAATGTCGTAATAAGCTTCCTGAATTATCATATTGCATTTGTCAAATGGTTTATGTTGTAATATGTATATGCCTTTGCATACATTAGTTTGTCACGATCCTGTGTGGTCAACCGTCAGATCCCATCGGGAGGATTACTCTTTCTTCCCCATTGCCTCATCCGTTGGTGGCAGGTGAAGACCCAGATCACTTCAGACACTAGATTGGTGAGACCTTGGACTTCTTGACCTCCACCCTCGACAGGTTGACCAACCTCCACAAGACTTTTGAGGAGATCCAATTCCAGCACCAGATCCCACCAGACCAGCAAATAGATCAATTCTAGGAGGTCCCGGAGCCGGACTCACTGTATACAGCGTTCTACTCCCCAGGTCTGCCCAAGCAGTTAGTGTTCATTCGGAGATTCTTCCCCTCAGCCTGGAATTTCAGGAGTGATAGACCTCTTCAATCCAGGGCTCCTCCCAGAATTCTACAAACGACATCATCAGGAAAGGCATCAGCTCCTTCGCAGTGATTGATAACTCTGATGGGGAGCCCTCTTCTTCCTCTCTCTTCCCTCATTTTTCTTCTAGTTCCGTCATGCCTTGACATCTGCTCCCTATGCTGAACATGGTTTTGCATTTGCACTACTTTTCTAGCCTTTATTTCTGTTAGCTAGTTAGTTAACCCTTCTCATTCTTTCAGTAGAGTAGTGTTAGGAGTTGTTGTCACACTTACACTGTGTATTTAAGATGGCTGTACTTTGGAATCCCATTGACCAGCTTTCTCTTTATTTGTTCGACATTAATAAAATTATCTTATCTTATGATCATTTTCTGAGTAGTAAGGCTCACCAATTGACCACTAAATCCAGACTAGCCAAGATTGTCTTTACAGATGACAAATGCCTCTAGTATGGTAAAGTAGAGACAGTCAAACACATCTTTTGGGAGTGCCCTTGTGCCAAATAGTGTTGGAAAACAGTTCAGAACAGAATTTCTTTGATCATGCAAGGAGCCATTCACTGGCATGCAGCATGCCCAGTGATTGCAAGTCTCTATTTTTACATCTCTACCTAATGATATATAGTGGCTCTCTTTTTTATGTTACTTCATTGTATTGTTTAGTCACTTGTATTTTTTATCTTTTAGCTTTCAGGAGTAGCCTTCTGCACTCCCACAGTTTGTTGCAATAGTTTGTACTCTCTAGTCCCATTAACCTACTCTTTTGGTCACTCGAGGACATTGATAAAATTATCTTAACATATCTTATAATATATATTATCTATAATCTAGTCCTCGAGCATTATTACAGCCTCTGGCATTGTATCCACTCTTTGGTATTGTATTCTCTTTAGAGGATCTGATGTAAGTATTTTTTTGAAGGGTCGATAGGTTCTATTGAATCCTTTCAAAACTTAGAATTTGATGAGGAATCAACTCAAACTAGATCTAAGGGCTTTTGTTGATTAATGATGTCAGAAATATTTCTGCTTGGGCTTATTCTGACCTTATTGCACAGCTGACTGCAACAAGGTAGTTGTACTCCCTGATTTTTGTACCCAAATGTTTTCTGTATGATTTAAGATGTATTATTTCAAAAAAAACATAGTTGCAGCATATAACCAGATTGGACTTGGAAAGCCCTTCAGCTCTAGGTCGAGTCAGACTTGGTCACAAAACTCAGAGTCTACTATGAGAAATTAAGAAATATATAAAATGTTCAAAATAAAACATAAATTCATGCACAACAAGGAAATACAAACAATTAGAGACCAAATATGGCAGATTTGTCCTCGCCATATTCAAGGACTAGGTCAATACAAATAATATCTAGTATCTATAATAGCACTCTGTAATAACTAGATTTCTAGATTTTTCTCCAAAGAATTGGTATCACTCAGAAAGAATGGCAACTGCGATATGTAGAGTGTTTATGAATTATTCAATCTCACAAAGAAAAGAACAAACACCCAATTGAATAATATCAATGTTTACAGCTGCTCCTCTGTCATCACATCGATATTTATTATTGACAATCATTTAGATTGGTGAATTTCGTAGTATGCTTTGATAGAGTTAACCCCCCCATGCCTAGGGGTAACTAGAGGAGATCATGTCTCATGGCCCGCAATGGAGAACATGATCCCGACCATGATGATGATCAGCATGTCCACAGATGGCAGCCCAGCAGCCCCCCTCATTCACCTTTACAGCTACAAGTCAACCAAGGCTCATCACATCCAAGCAACCCAGTGTATGGGAGATGGTAAGCCAATGTCACCATGAGGTATGTTAGTCATTTTTTCATGCAAAGTGTTGTGCCTAATTTGTTGGGCATGTAGATGAGGACCTTTCGTTGAAGTTGTATAATGGATCACTGGCTTGGGAAATTGTGTCAGCTGCCTTGTTTCACCTTGGTAGTCAATTTCTATGCCCTAGTCCCATGTTGTTGCCGCCAAAGGAAAAGGGGTATTACTGGGGGGCCCTCACAAGGGTAACATTCTGTTCCCCACCATACTTAACACTTTCCATCCTAGATCCTTTCATAGTGTACTTAACTTCTATAATGGGTCATGGTCCATTCTTTCATGAGAAGAAGGGGCTAAAAGCCCAGAAGTTGATGCAGCTACTATATACATATGCTATGCTATAAATGATAAAGGCCACCATAAAAGCCTCAAGCCAGCGTGAGCTCTACCCCCTCTAATGGTAATCGCCCCTATCTAAATGCGAATGAATGCACCAAATTATAAAGGATAATAGCCCAGTAAAAAAATGAAGGAGTGAAGCTTGAAACCTTATAAAGGGGACTTGCAAATGAAAATTGGGTATCAAAAGGAAAAATAAGGGGTTCGAAATGCAAAATGGATTGAGGAAAGGGTATCTCAAGCAAGCAAGCGCTCCCTCTACAAAGGCACTCATAGAAATGGATTTAATGAAACCATAAGCCATGAAGTAAGCCCTAAAACCATATCACTTTCACACTTACTCTTGAAGGGTTTCTTTCTTTCCTGCTTTCCTCGGGACCTATCCCTCTACCTGGGTCTTTTATTTCCTGTCTAGGTGGCACACCTAATAGGGTTAGATGAAGGCCCTCCCATACTTAAACTTGCCAACTCACATGGGGTCTTGGGCTATTGTGATGCTTGAAGGGATACTGAGGAGAATTGTTTACATGGCTTATATCCTATGTTACCGGATCCGCCCAGTCTGAACGCTGGATCCGCGGATCCACGTTTCAGATCCGGATCCGGATCCGGATCCGCTCGGAAACGCCAAAAAAACGCCACCTGCCGATTCTGCTGAAACTGGAAACAGATCCTGCAAGAAGGAGACGGATCCCAAGCTCCCGACTCCACACACGCGCGGATCCGAGCAAAAATTATGCTAAATTTTTAGGTTTTGGGTATTTTTTAGGGTTTTTTGTGTATTTGTTTTAAATACGGAGCAGAATTTAGTTTAGTTTACTCGCTGTTAGTTTAGTTTTAGTTTAGTAATATTATAATATATTAAAATTTAGAATTTAGTTTAGTTTAGTCACTGTTAGGTTTAGTTTAGTTTAGTAATATATTAAAATTTAGAATTTCATTAATTACTATTTAATTTAGTTTACTCGCTGTTAGTTTAGTTTTAAATTTTTAATTTAGTTTAGTATTTAGTTTTACAGTTTACTATTTAGTTTAGTTAGTAGTAGTAGGTTATAACTTATTATTGTTTAATTTAGTATTTAAAAAATTTACTATTTAGTTTAAACTTTAAACTTTAGTTTAACCATTTAATATTTATTATTTACTATTTACAAGTATATTTAAATTTTAATATTAAATTATTTAAAATTAAGTTTAGTTTAGTTTAGTAACTAGTTTAGTTTAGTAAACTGGTTTAGTTTAATTTATTTAAAATTATTTTAATACTAACCAACTTAAGTTTAGTTTAGTTAGTAAACTAGTTATTCATAAATAACTCAAATTATTTATTAAAAAAATTAAAATATTATTATATTTTTTGTACGTGGCGTTTCCCACCGTATCCGGATCCTGGCTTTTCAAAAATCTGGCGTATCCGTATCCGAATCCGGATCCGTATCCGTATCTGTATCCGGATCCTGGTAACATAGCTTATATCTTAAGTTACAGCTTACTTTGCATGTTTTAAGGACTAATGTTTCTTATGAACCTTATCTAACCTTGTCTTATACTTTGCTTTGTTTTGAATGGCCTTGACATGGTTCTTTGAGGGACGTCCTAGGCCTGTGCCTAGGACGTTGTGCATTTTATTGCAGGACCTAGGCATGTGTAATGTAGAGCAAGGGGTCATCCAGTGACTCACCACCCTCAAACATCAGCTCTCACATCCTTGGAACCTTGGAAGATGGACAGATGGGCTTGGTATGCGCAGATTCAATCAGTCATGATGGCACACAACTGGGCTAGAAGCCCATGGGCTGGGCAAAGTACCCTAGATCTTATTTATCCACAGGATCAAGAACGTTGCAGCAGTAGACAACCAAACACTGCGCAGAGACAAGATGCAGCTCCCTCCAGCATGGACACAACATCTAGATCCTGGACGTTGGCCCTATTTTGATGATGATGTCATCTTTTAATGTTTGATGGAGCTAGGGTTTGGTGGATAACTAAGGTACTCATGATGGTTGGCATGACTTTGAGGGAGGAGAGACATCACTTTCTCCCACCTCACTCTGGATTGGTGCCACATGGCCTTTGGAGGCCTCCTTGCCCAAGAGGGCTTGACGTCTCACACGTGTGGCTATTATTGATGTATATTTTTCATTTTAGCATTTGTAAATGGATAATGAGGGGTCTGCCCCACTTGAATCAAGGCTAGCGCTAGCTTTCATTTTATCATCATCATTCCTCACCATTGTGGGGTAACTCTTCTAGTATTTTTGCTATTTCAGCCTTCTTGGTCTCTCTATCTCTCATGCACTATGCTTGGAAAAGGTCTCCTGTGGATGGTTTGTTGATTTTGGATGGATATTTCTACAATTAGGGTTTTGTGCTCTTGTCTTCTTGGATAAAGTAAGTAATTTTCTGCAATTCTATGGTATACTGTTGATGTAAATGGTGAAATTGCTATTTTGTTGCAAGGATTCTTGTTGGATGAGGAACATAAGTGCTTCTTCCTCTCACAAAGTTTTACTTGTCCAAAATTTGTGAATTGTCCTTGCTAGGGTTTGAACCCTAAAGCCCTAAAGTGCTAGCACTTTAGGATTTTAGTCCTAGACAATTGATCTTTTATCTAAGCGAAGCTACAAGAACGGAGAAACGATATCTAGGGCCCAAAATTGTTTGCACCCTAGACGTCCTTTTCCTCAAAGTCTAAAGCCTAAGGCCCAAATGTGCTTGCACCTTAGGGTTTAGACTCTACCTCTTGGTTTCAATTAGATCAACCTTCAAGCTTGGATGCATTTGAGACTCCATAGCCCTAGAATGGTAAAGGCACTAATCTAGAAGTAACTCTTGTGGTGAAAGTAATTGATAAAACCCCTTTTTTCAAATCTCTCAAGTGTTCTACTAACTTTACTAACTCTAACCCTAGCAAACTTGCAAAAGTTCTTGCTGTTGTTATAAAAGTTTGCTACAACCATCTAAAACTACATTTATTTGTTGCATACACTCATCTAAAGGTGGTTTAACTTGTTCAAAAATTATCTCTAGCAATTGGATAACTTTATGCTTGATGAATGCTTACTTTTCATGCTAAGTTGCTACATTTCTAAGCACTTTGTCTTGCTGCTATTGCAAAATACGTATTGTTGTCATAAGACTGGTTCACTGCTGTGATTTGCAACAGCCAAGTGCACTTTAACTTGTCTAGTGTTTAGAGAGGTCATTGTTGCATGTTTTAGCTTGGCAATTGTATATATATGCTGCAAATAGTTTTCTTGTTCCAGGCAGGTACACTGTACAACAATCACCTTACAATCTCTTTCTCCTTCCTAGACCTAGACCAACTAACTAGTGATCAAGATAGGGGGCAGTAGGCATGGCTATTAAACTTGCTATTCGATCCCTTGAGGTCACCAGGGAAGCCTCCCTTGTCATGGACTTCATCCATCACTAAAAAGAGGGAAGATCCTACTTAGGTGACAGTGGTAGTTTATTCCATAGTTATGCAAAATTTCGGGATCTTGTGGTGGGCTTTGCACAAGTACAAATCCTGCGATAACATACAGCACTATCTTCACTTCAAATTCTTCAAATAACAGTTCTATGAGAAAATGCAATGAAAATATTAAATGGTTCATTACAAAAACAAAAAAGCCAGCATCTCAGGGATATGGGGAGCATCTACCATTTTCCAGCATTGCAGCAAGAAGCTTTGAAAACTTAACTGGATACCTACAAGTAGAAGTTAGAACTTCGAATTGTAGATTTTTTAGGAACTAGAAGGCTGCCCAACAGGTCTGTCTTTGACCTCTTGTTGGGCTCTAAGTTTACTCAATCAAATCTGTCCTCGTTGCTGTTTTAGGACAGCAAACAGGTCTGAAATTTTCTGCCAAGAAATCTGCCTTCAAACTGATGGTTATATGCTCTTTTAAGGTGCCCTTGCAAGTGTTTTAGTCACTGAATGTTAGCACATGCAAACCTTAAAACATATAGCACTCCTCTAGGATCTTTACAAGCTCCTACTGTTGATTTAAACACTAAGCATACATGATAAATGAACAAAAGTATTTTTGGTCAACATGACCCTGGATAAAACCCCCCAGGGAAAACCAGTGTAGAATGAAAGTATATATATGTCATGTTTCAAGCATGGAAAACAACAAGTAAGCAAATACAATGGAACCTATACAAATAGCAAGCTCCTCTCAAGCTTTGCTAGAAGGTTCCAAGAAGGATGAGCTCAAACAAGTGTGCCCCCTTCCTTTGTTGCCTCTTCCACTGAACTGATGCGCCCTTGATCTTCTCTTGGTAGTTTGAGAAATCCTTGCATGCAAATCTCTGTTTATATGCTGTCCCAAACCTCCACCAATCAGATCTGCAAAAGCTCAACAACTGCTAGTACCTACTAAGCTTGTGCCCTCCTCCAAGAGTGCGCCCTCCACCAAGCAAGAACCCTCACCACAAAATAAATAGGCCCTAAGCCTCCTTGCGCACTCCATGAAAGATGGTGCCCAAGCTCTCCTCTCCCAATGCTTCCATTCTCATCCTCTTGCTCCTCTCCAAACTCTCCAAGTGAACAAATGAAGGAATGAGCCTCCATTTGTCCAATGTGATCCTCTTAAGGAATCATAAGGAAACCTAAAAGATCAATGGCTAGGATCACTCCAAGCCATATCTAATCCATAGTTGAGATCTCTCATAAAGAATCTCAACTCAAAACCCACTTTGGCTTAAGTTTCCATAGTTCACTTTATGTCCCCCAATTCACCCACAGTGTAATAGTCACTTTTCACTCAAGTGACAAATTTCACCCTTTTGACTTAGGAAAATGTCAAAGTGAGATTAGACAACGTATAAGGCACAATGGGTCAAATATTTCCCTCTTGTGGTTAGAGACCCACAACCACATGGGGACCACTTCCCAAGGTACACCAAAACTCAACACGAATAACTTCATTTTCCAGTGCTCCCTTATGCACAAATAACTTAAGTCCGTGTTTTTCAAAAGCTCTTTCAATTCTGCCTTGCACATTGCCTGTTGACCTAGTTAGAGTTGAGAATTTGAACCCATGATACATATCCATTTTCATTTAAACACAGTTTTTGAGAATTAACCCCCAATGACTAGGAGAAGATGAAGCAAAGGCAAATAAGCGGCAACTCTGTACAGTAATATTGCTAAAGAGCCTGCTAAAGCTTGTCCCTTCTATTACTAAAATATGCAACATTGAAATAAATGGGAGTAAGAACAAATCTATCAATTAAAAATAAACTCTATCATCCCCATATCATTAACACAACTATATAATCTCTGCATGCTTCAACACTCTACATGTTCAGGTTCTGAAAGCTTTCACAAGTGTTTTGATGAACCCTTGTATGGCAATCATTCCTTATCATTTTATTGCACAGCAAATGTCCCACCTTTGGCTGTACTATTAATGGATCAAGCATCTGCTAGAGCTTCTTTCCAAAACCCAAATTCACAAATGTATCTGACAGAGATGACAGTAGGGCTCCAGCTTTCTGTTTTATGTGTGTGTGTGTATTGTCAATTGGGTCTAACCTGGGAAGGTGAGAGGGGTGTTATCCTCCCTACCCAGGTACAGTTCCCACAAGTGACATGTTGAGCTCTTAATGAGTATATTGTTGACAAAATCTTTGTGGTTCTACAGAATCCGGTTTAGCCTAGGTACCATCCTCAGAATGAGGGGAAGTGCCCGGTGGGTTTCCCCAGGAAATGAATTACGCAGAATATATATATATACTTTTCTTAATTTTGGACATCAGCCGAGTCAGAGTCCCTCGTTTCAGCCTAAAAGTCAAACTTAGTTGATTCTGAATGACTCAGCCTAGACATGCATCACTGGAGGTAATGCAAAAGAGGGACTCCAATGAGATAGCTTTGAAGAAAACTCATGGAAGAAAAACCAAAAGCCCAGAGGGAGTTATAGCTGGAGATAAAAATTTAAAAGAAAAAGATAAAGAAATACCTAGACAACATCCCTTTTCGATCCATCATACCAATTAAAACTGGGATATAGGCCAGTTTACAAATTGCTGGGGTATTTAATATCAAACAACATGGACAAATTGCTTGGGTATTTAATATCAAACAACATGGACAAATTGCTCGGGTATAGGCCAGTATACATCAAGGAGGACCCTCCACATCAGCTTGTCTCAAGCTAAAACTGGCACCAAGGAGTCGTCTCAACCTGCAAATCAGAAGTAAGAAGTTATGCTGTCCTATTTTGGCTTAAATCTGGAGGAATTTTGAATCAGTTAACTCTGCACATTATGTACGAGTCTTTAATTTTTGGTATAAACAAGTCAAAGGATTTATTTGTATATGGGCTTAATGTTAAATCAGTCCAGGCATGGTTTTCGAAGCTGTAGCCCTACAGTGGCAGCATTTTGTCTTGAACAGTCAAATCTTTGGGATATCAGAAGTACTCTAGATATTATGGCCTTCAAAGTCAAACCTTCAGGAGTAAGGATGTTGAAATTTAAGAATGAGGTGACCCTCCAGAGCCTCAGAACCTGTACTTAATGTAAATGTTTTTGGCTATACGGGCCACAGTAAGATAAAAAAAAATTCTACCAAAAACAAAAAGATAGTTTTAGACTTTTTATTGACAAAATGTCTTGACTGTTTATTGTCGCTCATCTAATTAAAACATTCAATTGTTTGATGTTAGATCCTAACTATGATTCTAAGGGAGAGAATGCGGAGCTCACATTAAGTGAACTTGCAATAAAAAGAAAAAATCGGGAAAAGGTCATTATATAGCCATTTCAAGGAGGCATGCAAAGCAGTTATCATTGATCAATCTGCTAAAGCTTCCTGCACAGTAAATAAATTTAGCCATACCAAATTATCATATATATCTCAAAGCAGATGACTGGAGCATAATAAGGATTCTCTAAAAAACAAACAATGAGTCAATTTACAGAATCAAAGAAGGATGTCAATTACAGCATGTGTTCAAAAAAGGAAAAAATAAAGATGGGTTAGCTTATAAGTTATAATATTGCATCCACCTGCAATGACCATTTAGTAGCAGTATGTAACACCAATATGGATGAGGGGATAAAAAGCACAACCAAGATCTACAAAATAAAGTGTTTACAAAGAGCATTGGCATGAAATAGAAATTGAACATGGAATCCTTCTAATGGGATGAGGAAACAAATAAGAGGAAGGGGGAATAGGGGTATGCCAATTAACCTCCCAATATTGTCATTTTTGAGCTATCCGTGGCTTGCTGTCCACTCTTCTGCCAACCTATACACCATACAGGACTCGAATCCTGCTACAAAATCAAATTCAGTTTTTAGACCAGTGGTTGATTTACTCTCCCATACATACAATGTTTTCTATAATTGGAAGTTACATTATAATTAGCAAAGGGTCGGTAAATGGTGGCACCTATGTATGTAATCTATGTACCGCATATCCTTCAGATTAAAAAGTGGAAAGTTGAAGCATTCCTGTTTTTCAACTTTGATTTCGGAGTAAATATGAAGAAAAAGACAAGGATATAGTTCTTACAGGTGATAATTGTTGAATAAGATAATCTTTTGGCTTCAGGTCCATGGGTGCCCCCTCAAAGTAGAGTGTAACAGAGGGGAATATCTCATCAATGCTGACAGAAGAGCAATCAGTTCAGATAAATTAACACAGTATTGCAAAACAGAAAAATTTAACTACCACAATGACAGTCCCACTAAAACAAAGAACATAAGCTCCCCTTATCAGTTATATGGACATGATCTCACAAACCTATGAACCGTCAAGAAACATGGATTTCCTTTCAACATAAAAGGTTGTGTGGATTGCGATACTGCGGCAATAATCTGCATACAATTTGCTTTAATCATAAATCTGTAAAAATTGAATAATAATAATAATAATCTGTTTTTAAGGTCACAGCCAAGCCAGACACCAAATTGGTGTATGAGACCCCCTTGTTTGTGGGAGAAGGGATATACTGGTAAAATGGAAAATGAAATGATTATGTACTTACAGTATTGACAAAGGGTTCATAAGCTTCCTCTGCAAGATATGCTAGTGTAGTTCCACAATCAATAATTGTTCCACGGGTGTTTGTTGTTGCAAATACTTGAGGATCAATGGAAAGCTGCTGCCCATTGACAGCAATTCCCTGAAGGTTCAGATTGTAATGAGGCCTGACAATATACCAAGAAAAAGTCAATCACCTTGTGACAATCATTAGTAGTCTCTGCTTAATACTTAGTATCCTTCTTACACAGACCAAACACATAATATATGACCATGTTGTTAAACATGTGCAAATTTCAAATATATAAAAAATCTTGCTGGTCAGTTTGAAACCCTTCAAAAAAGTTTGAATGCTTATAGATGCTTCAAACTAAGAGAAGTCTTTGAAACTTCAACCTACAATTTGATTGGAATAACTCACATCTAATCAATGTTATCAAACTTGGCCCAGTCAAGTTCAATCGGCCGAGTTAGACAATTTTTTTAAGAAAACCGTTCTGAACCATTAAACCCTGTAAATCCCAAAGGATAACCGTAGTTAGTTGGACTTGGAGCCACTTAACCTGCTGGAGGTGGATGAGTCAGGTGTTGGACATTTAGGAACAGCCCCTCGAGAGGGGAGTACAGCAGATGCAGAGACTGATCCAGAGGACGGTCCTGCGCATTCAGCCTAAGCTGGTGATCTTGATTAGTCATGACTCATGACTCATCACGTAGTATGTACTCATTAGATTATAATTTGTCATTTGATGATTTTGGACTCTGGAAGCCATTTAGAGCTTCAATCTTTTTTTTCCAAAGAAAGCTTCGTGGAACACCCACTTAATACTTCTCCGTGATCCATGGGTGGTAAGCAAGGTAAACCGTAGCCCCAAGGAGCATGAGTGTCGAACCTGTGACCTACCGACTTCGGGGGAGAGTACACAGGTCTGGCATCTAGACCAATTGAGCTAACCCTTGGGGCTTTTTAGGGCTTCAATCTTTATGTATTGTATCTCAAAATTTAAAGTTCGTGTATTTGGATGTAAATTTCCCTATTTGCACGCTTACATACAATATAAATCAGCAAGCTTGCATATGTGGTCACTGGTGTCTAAATGTCTGTATTTACATTGATGTACATGAATTTTTTTAAATCAAATTTTGAATATTTTATGTATCTTTTATTTGATCAAGTTGTTCTCCAAGTCATCATTTGAGGCCTCACCAAATCTGATTTTGATAACTCTGCATCTAATAATATTGAGCAGACTAACTTTCACTAAAACAATATTTGACAACTAACAATACTATTTGTTTAATTTTTTCCTGATTGAAGCAACATAAATTATACTTGTAATGATCGAACTTGCATTGATTGTTTCAATGTCCTCCAATCATGATTAAAATATACACCTTCAAATATTTTCTTGAGTTGAAGCTCAGACACTGTCATTTCAAACTTCTGCTGCTGCAGCTAGGTACCTATAGTTCAGACATAACCAGAATGCTAATTTTTTGACCTCTATTTTATTTGTATTTCAGAGAGTATTTTACTCTGAATTTGGCACTAAAAAGCCATACATCTTGGTGTAACACTGCAAAAGACAAATATGCCAAAGATTCAAGAAAACTAAGAAATCTCTATTTTATTTGTATTTCAGAGAGTATTTTACTCTGAATTTGGCACCAAAAAGCCATACATCTTGGTGTAACACAATATGCCAAAGATTCAAGAAAACTAAGAATTCCAGTAACTGCCTATGTCATAACATTATAGTCACAGTGGAGGCAAATTTATTAGCTTCAGACACCACTTCTGCCATAGAAGAGACTCCTAAATTTGGTCAAACCTAAAAGATCCTACCAATGCATTCATTCAGGTTCGATTATGGAGATATACTTTAATACTGATTCATTTAGAACTACTACAAGATCAAATTAAAGGATAAAACCATCTTTTGCTATGTGACTTCCAGTCATGGAAGTTGGAACAAACTCTAAAATGAAAAACAGGAACGCCGATATCTACCATGATAAATCAAGTATATTGTCTCGCATAGAAATGCTACCCAGCTTTGAGAATGCTCCAGGAGCATTTAAATGCAGAAACCACGCCACACTTGGTATTGTACAATGTAAATGTTGGAACACTGAAACTAGTATCCTTGGACCTTGACACTCTTTTCACAAATGCATATGCCAGATTCAAGAATTCCACTATAAAGTTTAAACAGAGGAACTTTTATTAATTTTCAACATCTAGCAACATTTCTAGTAAAAACTTAGGCTATCTTCGATAAGATAATATTATGTAAAAGGAAAATTGTGCAACCATCCATTGGCCAGGCACCTTCGCTAGTTTTTAGTTTGGTGGATTATTTATCAAATCATCCCCCAAATATTTGCTGGGACTTCACTTATGATATCATCGTGTTTTGGAACATATCGTTGCAGAGAAGAATTTTAAAATTCCTTTGCAACTACAACATTCAGACCAAAACCATGCTAAAGTAATGCTGGAATGCAAAGAATGTCATCATTGCAATCACTTCCATTTAAAACATCAGCAATAGAAATATTGCCTTCCAAGAAAATAAAGGTAACTGCAGCTCCGAGACCCCAAGAACATCCACATGCACTGGTCTTGGAAGACTTAATGCATGAAAGCCATATCACATCAAATAATTTTAACTAATGAGAACCAATCACTAAGAAGCACCTGCCTGTGCACCAGGAATAACGAGTGGACAAAAGCTAAAGCTTAGTGAAGTTGTTACTGAAAAGTCAAGATGGTATTTAAAATCATGTACATTAAAAGAAATCACATTAAATCTGCCCAGAAATACAACTTACTGCGATGGAACAATAGGAGTATACACCATGCCTGGTTCTGTAATCTCTCCAAGTACCAAGATACCACCTCCACGGTCTTCTCCTTCCAAACAATGGGAGAATATCTTTGGTGCTAATCCTTGAGAATTTAGTTGAGAAACCACAGAAAGATCATTCTGCCCAAACCCAAAAATGCCATCCACGGCCCTATCTGGCTTTGTCAAGTCACCAGATTGATTGTAGCTGCACCTGTTTACGGAAGACATCAGAAAGGACTAGCATCACATTCACTGGAAAGCAACAGAGACTAGCAGTTCAATTATGCAGCCTCAAAGAGTACGATTACTTTGCTTTTAGAAAACCAAAGCAAGAATGTAAAAACTTAAAACGTTTGTTGAGAAGAGTGATTGAAATGACTAACCCGAAAGTAATCTTGGCAGAAGCATTGTTTGTTACATACTGATTTACATATTGATTATAGTCGAATTCATCAGACACGTAGTAACCAAGAGTACCACTTCCATCGCCATACTCAAAAGAGTAACCACAATAACGATCAGTAGTGCAGACAGACTCTGAAATTTGATTTGAAGAAACACATTTTGAATCTATACAAGAGAGAGGCGATGCTGTTGATGATCCTCGGGGATCAAAGAAATTAAGAGCGACCTGCCAAAAAAATGGAAATTGGTCGCACTGAGAAAAGCAAGAAGGTCAACTTAAATTATTTTAAAAGAATAACAAAAACTATCCACTGCCTAGGGGATCTTCAAATTAAATTTTCCGATAAAAAAAATGTCTAATGCCCTAAAAGCAACAGCAATATTATATTTTCACTGAAAATGAATTTTCAAATAGGGAAAAGCAGCCAATCAATTTACCCGGTCTTAAAAATCAAATTTTAAGTCGAGATAGCCATTATAGTTATTTGGCCTCTAAAGCTGAGTTTTGAAAACCCAAAGTGGTTTATTACTAAAAGTGGTTTCCGGTTTTCCTGGACTGTCCTTACTGGGCAAGCACCAAGCCCATGATCGCTTCAACTCCATTGTAGCTGAACCCCTCTGGTACTAAGTTGGCCTGTAGGCTTAGTCTATCGCCACGAAAATTTAAATTTATTGCAAACTGAGTAAAAGTGAATATTCCACAGAATGGCTTAGGAAAAATTTACTCGGGTGTGGGGACTTGAGGTGAGAAAGTGCTCATGATATGGGGACCAATTATTTGGGTATCAAGATTAAATTTTGAAATAAATTTGAGTTCAGAGAACCTCAAGAAAATGGAAATGATCCTTAGTAAACTGTGGTTCTAAAAGTCAAAAATCATTTTTTGAGAAAGAAAAGCGAGTATACATATGTGAAAAACAATGGTTCTTTGATTTGCAGGGGTTCTGGAATCATTTTATGAGGACTACAAAGAGAGTAACGCGCTGTTTCAGTATGATTCTGAACTAAAAGTTGAGATAAAAGGGGTTCAGTAACCTTAAAACAGTAGGCGTACTAGGTCTCTGTCATCTAAATTTTAAATAGAGTCCTGGTAAATACCCATTTCCACAACCAAGTGGATGTATATAGAGAGAGAGAAAGCACTTCAAACTGAAGATGGCATTTTGGATTTTATACTCAAAGAGAAAATTGCTTACAATTCATTCAGGAAAAAGAAAGCTGTCCTTAGAAATTGCAGGAAGGAATACGGATTTTACCCCTAGACCGCTCGTTAAAGGGCATGCATTGCAGGGCTTACAATTCACCCATAATATGTCACTCCCTGTGTCGATTTGAACATAAAATGGCCTGGGTGGTGTGCCCAGCTCAATTCTGGTGTAGTACAAACTGCGCGCACCCACAAAAACACGTGTTAGTGCCAAAACAAAAATAAACTGCTCAACACCAAAACTGAAATTCATGGAAGGACGGAAAAAGTAAAAAACTTGAAATTCGGTCATTACCCACCCGGCAACATAAGGATCCGCCGTGCCCTGCAGAGTAAAATCCACAATAGTGTTCAGATTACGCCCATGCCTTGCTCTGTCATGAGCTTTAAGCATTTCGAAATGCTCGCCTGTCATTCCTCTGCCGTTATTTGCAGAGCTGGACCCTTCCCAGTTGGCATAAATATGCTGCAACTTCACAACGCTAGAAGCAGCTCCAGAGATTAAGTGACTGAAAGCGTATAGTACTGTTACTATTTTAGCAATAATTCCCAAACTACTGAAGGCCGGTTTTTTCACGCAATTCTGCGGCCTTCTGCGGTGGATCGGACGCCTGGCCGATTTCTCCATTTCTGCAACGCGTTTATACTACGAAGTCTCCATGTCCGAAACACAGTCTGCGCAGCGCGGGAAATTCCAACATAAAACCAGAGATATATGCAACTGGTGAGGAGTTCGATTCCGTGGGGGAGTCGAGGGGCTTTTAAACGGCGGTCTTCGACAGAATTGGAGACGCAGCCGAGGCTTTACGAATTGGACATTGAATTCAATAAAAGCCGGCGCTTCGAATTTGAATGAAAAGAGGCGAGCAGTTCGGTGGAAGACATGCCGGCATTGCCAAATTCTTCCAGAAAAGCAGCAGCAACAACAAAATATATTACGAATATTTTGACCAACTTCCTGCTCCAACATCATATAAAAAGTGCACGCCGAGAGTGGCGTGGATATCAGGCAAGAAACTAACTCCTCCGCATTTTCATAGCTAGACCGTGAACAGCCGCGGGCACTGCCAGGTTAGGGTTGGCCAGTGGCCAACCTCATTGTCGCGTGGCCGTTCAAACTAGACACGTCATTTAATTGCTTACGTGTGTGTGCAGTTATTGGGTTCGATTTTAGCGGCGATTGATCTAGACCTAATCCATTTATTAATTAAATAGCATACACCACCTTCTAAAGTTGACGATCACATTCACGTCACTTTGCGTCCCAAGGGGAGGAAAGCACAGAGAGCCGTGAGTGGCTCCACCTCTTGTTCACGATCCACACATGCTACCTAATAACTATCAAACTTGGCCAACCGCTCACCAGATTATCAGTATCCACTAAAATTGGAAATGGTAAAGATAGTTGTCCCCACCGACCAATTAAAGTAAAAGGTGTTGGGCCAACTTTGCATGGCAAAACTGATTTGGAAAAAAACAAACAGCAATTAACACATTCCAGTTGAAGCCAGTAGTGGAAATGGAAAAAGATAGAGGGAATGAGATTTTAAAATCAAAACCATATGAACGGGTCAAATCCATCATTTATTATTTATTTTTTTTAAATTGTACTTCACAGAATAAATAAGACTTTCTTTTATAAAAGATAAAGGCAGTTCTTAAGTATTTTCAACTTTGTAATTATTGATTATCTTTCACCAGATTTGAAATGCAAGAATGTTAGCAACAAGACAATATGTGTATGTTAGGTAGGGCATATCAGTGCTTAAAGCTTTGACTTCTTTGCTTTACTTTCTCTTTTTTAATGTGATTAAGAAGAGGCAATGGGTTACGTTTCTTTATCATATGTGTTTGTTTAGGTTAGAATAAAGAGAAATCTGTTTTATTTTTTGAAAATCTCATAAAATATTCAGTTAGTTATTTTCGATTAAAATGTTTGGAATTTTTCTTTATCTCGATATTAAATATTTATAAAATTAAAAATATAATAATTTATTTTTTAAATTATGATATTGCTAATAAATATATATAAATATTATAAGATAAAAAAAAACATTTTAAACACTTTAGTTATTCCAATTATTCTATATAAATATTATAGGATAATAAAGAAAACATTTTAAACACTTTAGGTATTCCGATTATTCTATATAAAGATGAAGTTTGAATTTGTGACAACTCTCATAGAACCTAGAATAAACTTAAACAAATCCAAAAACATTTATATTATATAGCATTTTCTTAATTAAAGGTGGATTTATTTTTATAGAATCTAAAAAATATAATTAATATTGTAGAATAACAAAAAAATATTATTTTAAATACTTTAGTTATTTCAATTATTTTATTTTATATAGGGTTGTGGCATCATCTTCATTAAAGATGGACTTACTTTTATAAAATCTACAAAAAAACTATAATTAATTATTTAAAATAAAAACTTAAATTATTTAAATTACAAGAATAAACTTTTTCTTATCAAGTTATAGGTTCCAACTCAAAGTTTCATAAACAAAAAAGTTTCATATACTAATTTGATATCTTATTTAATGATGATTTTAAAATTAAATTATTTCTATTATTAATTACTTAAAAACTTAAATTATTTAAATTACAAGAATAAACTTTTTCTTATCAAGTTATAGGTTCGAACTCAAAGTTTCATAAACAAAAAAGTTTCATATACTAATTTGATATCTTATTTAATGATGATTTTAAAATTAAATTATTTCTATTATTAATTACTTGTAATATTAATATTAACTAATAAAAACTCAAAATTAAAAATTTTATTTTAATTAAAACTGAAAAATAAAAAATATTATTTTAATAAAAACTCAAAAATAAAAACATTTATTTTATTATTATATAGATTAAAAAAGTGTAACTATAATCGAACCACATTCTTCTTATTTATTTTATTATTACATGGATTAGAAAAATATTCTTATTTATTTTATTATTACATGGAATTCTTCCTATTTATTTTATTATTACAGGGACTAGAAAAATATAACTATAATGGAACCACATTCTTTTTATTTATTTTATTATTACATGGATTCAAAAAATATAACTATAATAGAGCAACATTATCGTGGTAAAGTGAAACATAGTGATTGATGATGGTGATTCCACGTGTCGTTGTGAGAATATAAATATGACTTTGTTATTTCGTCACTCCATGCAGGAGTTTGAAATGCTTTTACTTTTTTAAATAAAAGGCCTCCACATTATCGTGAAAGGGTGGTGAAAGATAAACCTACGTAGCTTAATTTTGAAACACTCCAAACAAATAAAATTGAATAAAATTGACTTGGGTTAATAATTATGGCAACTCATTATGTCCATTTAATTTTGAAAACAAAGACCCAGGACGACCGTTATAATAAGGTTATTATGATCCCATGGGTTTGGATGGGATACGTGTCTTTTCCCCATATTATCTCAATTTTGATAATTGATTCTTATGGATTCTATTTATTTTTGCTTCCATAAGATGAAATCAAATTCGGGGTGGGGGTCGGGGTGGCAGTTGTCGGTGATTTGATTAGATAAAAGATTTTGGGAATAGTTATTGATAATGAAGTAAAAGTAATTGTAGTTTTTTTTGAGGATTTAATTTATTCAAAAATAAAAATGTTGGAAAGTTTTAAAGGCTTAATGGTTGTTATTTGATTCTTTCTTCTTTGAAATCTCTCTATATAGTTAATATTCAAAGACAAAGATGTTATACAGGTAATACTCAAAGACGAAGATGTTTTAAAGTTGAAAGGATCTCCTTTCTTTTCTGAAATCTCCATATAAATTTTAAGTTTGTCAAAATAGGTCAAAGTGTTATTTTCATGGGACTTGAGTCTTGTGAAATTTAAACATCAAAGCGAATCACAAAGCTAATTTAAGAACCTAAATGTAGAAAGATGTTTTATGGGTAAATGAGGCTTTGAGAGACACTGGCCCCGCATGCCTCCTCCCATCAAGTAACATATGTCATATCATGGAGGGAACATGGAGGACGACCCTTAAATGGCTTATCATTCTCCTTAAATTTTATGCAACACTTCCAGTTTTGATCCCCACAAAAGTGATGTATATGTGTACATGATGGAAATGAAGAAATACACCAATATAATAATGGAGCAAATAATCCAATAACAATGAACACTTAGCTCAAACTTTATCATTACCAAAGCATGAATTTATACAATGAAAGCAGATGTTACAGGAAATCATCTTCTCCTACAATCTCTCAACAATCTCTCCAATAATCACTCCATGAATCTCTCAAATATATTTCTTAACC
>JASDQU010100981.1:336716-391101 GCA_032191745.1 Picea mariana
CCGAAACCTATTCATGCTAAACCGACTCATCCACAGAGCGCGTCGGGGTTTCGGGTACCGGGATTTCGCAACTTGCGAAGAACAGGGGTCTTACCCTTTAGTTTCTTGGGTGCCGAAACGATGAAACCTATTCACGCTAAACCAACTCATCCACATAGCACATCGGGGTTTCAGGTACCGGGATTTCGCAACTTGCGAAGGCGAGGGGTCTTACCCTTTGGTTTCCCGGGTGCCGAAACATCGAAACCTATTCATGCTAAACCGGCTCATCCACAGAGCACGTCGGGGTTTCGGGTATCAGGATTTTCTGACTTGCGAAGATGAGGGGTCTTACCCTTTGGTTTCCTGGGTGCTGAAACACCGAAAACCCGAGAGAACTACTTTCTCTTGTACAGGGTTTCCAGACTCAGATCACATGATCCTTCAGCGGGTTCTTGGGTAATTATCCCTAGGCTTGGTGACCTGACTAAAAAGCCTTCATAATTCACTGAGCTATGAACTCTGTATCAGGGGTAAGTAAATTCATGGGTTTACTAAAATGGTAGTCTTTTCAAGGAACTCACTCCGGCTCTGGAATGCGAGGGAACTTCCCGGAAGGAGGTGCCTTTGGGAAATCAAACCAGGACATAGCGCGAGTCAAGTAGGTGGAACAAATCTCAAGGGAATGGACTCGTATTCTGAACTTATTCATTCTATACATAAACCGATTATGGTCATACGAGTATAAGCATGCATCCATTATTTCAGATCAAAACACAAGGCAAACACTTCAATACAGAAACCATTTATGAGCGTATAAACATGAGCATGCGTTGAGGATATTCAATTCAAGATACAAGATATAAACACTTATCAGAAGCACAAGGCATGACGCAACTGCTGAGAGGGGTGCTCGTTTCCACCCAACCGTAGGCTCAGTGACTCCAAATGGATTTACCACTAGCCACCCCCGAAATAGACCACGATGCTTGAGATTCAGTCTCCTAGTCCCAGCTCAACGGAAGTCAAGGATGAAGGTTACTCTCCGTCTCCTTTGTTCATAACTCTGTGTGTTTCCATAGTTTTCTCCAGTTCTCTTCCGCGATCCCTGTCGCACGTGTTCTTCTCTCCCCCTTACCACACTTCCTCTCTTGCCTTTTCTCTGCAAGATTGCGTGTGGCGCGAATTTCCCCGTCCGTGGTCAGGTCTGGGAGCTGTTATGGATGGGTGGTTCACCCCCATCCCCTCATTAACTCTTGAGGAGCCTTCCCACCTACCAATCTGACGGGAAATCCATTCCAGGGTCAGAGAGTTGCTTTGGCCTTTGAGCAAGTAAAAACCAGTACGATACTGGCTCGGTGGAAGTTAACGCAACCATTCCAGGTCCCTTCCACCACCTCTCATTAGCCATCGTGGTCTCTTTTAGAACATCCCCCTCCCAACAGTCATGCAACACATAATCATAACATAATTTACATTCATCGACCTTTTTATACAAAGGTCCGTCAAATCAAACATTCACATCTTTGAGTTTGCCATAGTTCTTGGCCAGTATAGTTATTTTTACAGACTGGGGGAAACAGGGTGTTACATTGGATTACTGTATCTTATATCCTTTCAAGGGCGCATTCTTTATTTTCTTCTACTCTAAACAAGGTAAGATTTATCTTGCATTGATGCCTCATTTTGTTTAACAGTTTTGTAAGTTCCCCCCCACATCATTTGATTTTATAAATCGACTCACACAACAAAATACGACCTCTGTCCTGTTCTGACATTAATTTCATTTAAGGATTAAATCTTGTATAACTAAAGGAAGAAAAAGCACCTTTCAAAACATTCTTTTATATTCATGATTCCTAACATTATTCTTTGAGCCTTAAGGATAATCTTAGGAACAACAACAACCAAAAAATTTCATATGTGCAACATGTGGTTTATGTGTTAACCATGCTTCTTTGGGAGTCAAATTCAACACTACCTTTGTAGGACATCTATTAAGAATGTGTATTGATGTGTGTACTACTTCATCCCAAAATTCATTACCAAGTGACTTAGCCTTTAACATGCTCCTAGCCATCTCAACTATGGTTTTGTTTTTCCTCTCCGTCACTCCATTCTAGTAAGGAGAGTATGAATTGGTAAACTCTCGCTTTATACCATTATGTCTGCATTAATTCAAGAATTCATTTGACCTGTATTCTCCCCCATTATTTGTTCTTAGGGTGAGAATCTTGAAACCACTTTGCTTTTCAACGAATGCCTTGAACTCAAGAAAATGAGAAAACACTTTATATTTCTTCTGTAAAAAATACACCCAAGTCTTCCTTGAAAATCATCAATGAAAGTGAGAAAATAATGAGCCTTTTCAAAAGACATTGTCTCCATTGGACTACACAAATATGAATACACCAATGCTATATGTTCACTAGCCTTCCAAGTTCTATTTGGAAATTTTCCCTATGTTGTTTCCCAAAAATACATCCTTCACACACTTCATCATCATTCTTGATATAAGGAAGATCATTCACCATATTTTATTTTCGAAGCAACACCAAACTCTGAAAATTCAAGTGTCCCATTCTTAAATGTCAAATCTTGTTGTTCATCTCTTCTGTTGCATTTAAACTTTGTGAATTACTTGAATCAAAAGAAAGCTTGAAAATTACATCTTCAACCATTTCTCCTTTTGCCACAACTGTATCATGATTCAACTTATCTATGATTAAACATTCCTTGTTATCAAACACTAACTTATAGTTCCGCTCCATCATTTGTCCTACAAAAAGTAGGTTTTTCTTCAATGTCGGTGTCAACAATGTGTCATCAATAAACTTCTTCTTTCCATGTAGTGCTAGAATTGCAATTGTGCCTTTCCCTTTAACTTTTGAAACTCTATCATCACCAAATACAACTTTACCAGAATAGTTGTCATTAATTCTAGTAAACAACTCCTCTTGAGATGATACCAAATGAAGAAATACACCAGCATAATAATGGAGCAAATAATCCAATAACAATGAACACTCAGCTCAAACTTTCTCCAAAGAATGAATTTATACAATGAGAGAATATGTTACAGGAAATCATCTTCTCCTACAGTATCTCAACAATCTCTCCAGTAATCACTCCATGAATCTCTCAAATATATTTCCTAACCTTAATTATACTTTCGAGACATAACAAATAACAATAATACTAAAAAATAATTAGATCTAGAATATGATAAATGAATCATTATTCCAACAGGAAGGTTGAGAGTCGAACAATATAACATGTAAATGGCACATGGAACAATAATAAAAATACATCACAAGTTGCAGATGGAGAAGGACAAAAGGATGGGGGGCTATGATTCCACAAAAGGGGAAATAAAGGGGGATTAAGAGGCTTAAGGGCGGCAAAGTAAGATAATATTATTTTATTGATGAGCCTAAGTCCTTAAACCTCGACTTTATTAAGCCTTCATTTATGTTATGTATATATAGTAGTGTTGTGTTGTAGCAATCAACATGTACATTTATTATTTTTGGGTCTCCCCTAAAAAAAACATTATAACACATAATTCTAAAGGGAAAAATATACACATCAAACTAGAGTTCCAAGTGCTTCTACAAATTGTTTTCCTAACATATTGACCCAAAATACATTTCACCCTAAAAAACATTGAGACTATGTTAATCTTGCACGCTGCCCCAATCTTCTTGCTCCTCACCATTGAACTGGTTACCTACACCTTCTGTGTCCATTGGATCCATATTTTGGAAGACAGTGTCTACTTCATTTCCTTCTCCATGGACAAAGATTTGAGTTCCCTAATTGTTAGAGGCCGAAGAAAGGTTCTTCATTCTTTGGGAAGCAATTAAAGCTCACTATCTGCCACATCCAACATCCAATGCATCTATCCTACATTTTTGTAAAAGGCCCATGATTTTCGTAATGCAAGGCTGTTCACATTCATTCTTCTTAAGGAGCCTTGTCTTTGAGCTTAAGTTATGGTAAGAACGCTATAATAGAATTATGAGAATGGCTATCATGAAAACTATGTGGAAATTATGCCTACATGCAAGGGAAATCATTGTCATTGAGTAAAATTGATTACAATTGATAATCCCTCGAGTCCCCAGCAATGAGATTCTCTGGGTGGTCTATGTTGGAGCTCGGGGGAGGAGATGTATATCCCAAGGGACTGTTTGGAAAAGAAGAGAATCAGATCCCTTGGGTTGTGTAGGCTGATGGGGAAAGAGGGCTGGTGGATTGGGATAGTTGTAAGAGTTTACAGATCATAAAATATGGCAATTGGGTTGTGTTAAGAGAGCTAGAGACACCAACATAGGTGATTTTTCCCTTGTGGATTCATATTGTAGCCCTGAGGTGTCCTTGTTGCAAAAAGATTAAGTGCAACGAAAAGCCTATGGTTGGGTGGAACATCCTTCATCTACAACCAGTTGGATGTTAATTCTTAGGAAGATAAGTGTTTTGATTTATTTATGATTATGTTGAATTAATGTTTTTATGTTAAGAATTGAATGTTGTTTCTGTTTGCATGTATAAACTTGCATATATAAATATGAATGATTTAATTGTGATTGCATAAGTCTGTATTATTATATTTGCATGCATTAATTAATAAATAACATGTTAGTAAGGAAATTGGTATCAAAGCTATAGAATGTTGATTTTAGCCTAATTAAATGGTTGGGCATGTGACCGATTGGTATCAAAGTAAGAAGACGGGGAAATTTGTGGTTTTAAGAAGTACCTCCTAGCCTTAACAAAGGATAGAGGTTACTAGGTATGTTTCATAGTGGTATCAGAACTATTGATTACAACATTGGGGATGTAAGGACCAAAACCAATTTATTTATGAAGAAAATGCAGTTACAGATTATGTGTTTGATAAAACGTTCATGTGGAAGCTATGTAAAGTTTGTAATTGAGAAACTCATGGATTCGAAACTTCCCATATGGTGGGAGACATAATTTATATGCCAATATGGAAGCATTGCAAAGGAAAATTGATAAATTACCAAAGTTCTATGGATTTAGATTTAAGCACAGAGTTCGTCCTATGTACTAAATTTGGGGAAAAATTACGAAATTGGTGAATTTTCCCATTTCCGAATGAATATACAGAATGAATGAGGTGTATAAGCCAAGCCTAGAAAATTCATGGTGGCCATGTGGCCAAAATTCAAAGAATTAAAAAATTAGTGAAAATCCCCAATTCTAGATTAGGTACAAAACAAATGACTTGGATCTCGTACTAGTTACGTGGACTAACAAGGTGACATGGAGGCATCGAGGCACTGTTAGGTGGAGTCCATGTGCATAGGTGGCAGCGACAAGGTAGGGTCCATAGATGCAAGGGCATGTTGGTCAGTGAACAATAGTAAGCGGCGTGCAGAGGGTCAAGGAGGAGCGGTATTTTGAAAGGTTGAAATCCCTCCACAATGGTTGTTAGGGTGATACATTCCCCCCAAGTGGTAAGTGGTTTGCAAAGGAAAATGATCATGTTAACAATCAATAGGTTTAACCTCTACAATTGAATAATGAGTGCCACATTTCCGACAGAACCCCACGACGCAACATGAGGTAAGTGGATTGTGGAGGTGTGTGAGGTGGTTTTGAAAATTAGAGTTTTCTCTCCACAATTGATGAGAGGGTGACATGTGTCCTCAAGGTAGTAAGTGGATTGTGAAGGCAAAGGGTCGTGCTAACAACCGACAAGTTCATGTTCCACGATCAATCTGAACCATAGATCTTGATCGCAAGTGTGGGAACATGTGCACTAAGAAATGAATGTCATATATGGGACCCCCCCCCAATCACATTAGTCAGTAACATCATGCCATGTGGCAAAAAAGGATTAGATAAGTACCTATGGCCCACATTAATTAATAACAAAGCTTATAAATTGAAGTAGGTAAAGGGGGGCATAGAGGTTTGACATGGCAGGTAAGGAGGCAAGGGAGATGACATGGAAATGTCAGAGTCTAACATGAGGACACCAATGCCACATCAACAACCATGTGTCATCACTTGTTAGCAAGGATGTCACATCAACAAAATAATTAAAAAAAGTCTAGAGACAAAATATTATTTTGGACATAACAGGAGTAGGGAAGCTCAAAATCATGTGAAATTTTAGTTGTAACTTCGCGATGAAGATGACTATAAAAGTGTCAGCGAGGTTCATTGGCTAATTTAGCTCCAAAATTCTAGAAAGTGACAATCAATGGTTTTTAAGGAATAGAGTGATACTCATTGCCAATAACCTTGTTGATGGTGAAATTTGGACAGTATGGAATAGGAGAAAACATGAAGAAAACTAGTAGATAATTTGGCCAAATTCCAAAGGTATTGGAGTGGAGATGAAGAAACTTGTCAAAATCCATTATTCTAAGAGATGTTTTAGTCATTTTTTAAATCTTCAGTGAAGGAAAAGGGACCCAAGATCACAAATTTGGAAAAAAAAAAATCCTAATTGACATTTGATGTCCTCAACAATATAGGTGACTTTGTCTTATTGAATTTTTACCAGTTTTTCTCAATTTGAAAGACGATAGTTTTGGCCCAAAAAATTCACAGTCTTGAGAAAGTATGAAAAGGGAAAAGATGACAATTCCAAATTAATGCATAAACTGTTTAGAACACCGGATCACTAATCTGAGAGTTCTTGAGTACTAAAAAAATATAAGTATTTTCCACATCCAATAAAAAATAATTCTTGGTTCTCACTATATTTTCATCAACAGATGGCAGAAGTTGATCTCTAACCTTGATTGTACTAGTGAGAAAAGTGCAGAAAATGAGCAAAAAGAGTGATTTCTGAGAGCTATAACTTTTAGCTCTGAACTCATATTGGAGCATGAGTATAGCCATTGGAAAGATAATTCAGAGGGGAATATGTATGAAGGATTAAATTTTGGATAATTTCTTCAAAATTATTTGGATATTGAGAAGAAAAAGGGCGTGTAGCCTTAATTGACAAAAAATTGACATTGTACATATTTTCCAGAATTTAATGAGGCATATTTAATAATTTTTACTTGTATGCACACTTATTGCAGAACCAGTGCTACAAAAAAGATAAGTAAAGATAATAATTGAATAGAAACATAGAGGAAGAGACATGGAATACACACAAGGACCTTATAATAGTCATGAAGAAGTTAAAGGCTTGAATATCAGTGCAAGAAATGAGGCGAGGGCACAGAGAGAGAATGGATTCAATAGAGTTAGTAGAAACCAAGAGGAGTTTGAAGATGGAGGTGCAGAGTTCTAGAGCTAATAATGAGAGGTTGTTAAAAGTCGAAGAGGATCACAATCAACTAAACACTTAACTGCTATAGATTTTAAATCAACTACAAAGGCGAATAAAGAATGAATTGGGTTCAAGGCACGACGAAGAAGGAAAATATCATGCAAGGAGGGATAACCATAAAAGATCTAGAAACTTAAGAAGTGTTATATAAACTCAAAGTAATCATTATTCACCAACTCATTTAGCCAAGAAGTCCAATGCATCTGAAGAATCAAAGAGCAATCCATAAGTGTCCCCAATCCGACATCAAAGAAGAATGCATGAAGAAGACAATTTGCAAGGAGAGCTTAGGAATATTAAGCCACCAACCTTTGATGGTGAAAATAAGATGGGAGAGGATGCTAAAGTTTGGTTGCTAGGGATAAGAAATTATTTTCAACTGCATAACTACTCATTCAATCTAGAAGCCAAAATTTATATATATCATCTACAAGCAAATGCTTCCATGTGGTGGGATCAACTAAAGCAAACTCAACAAATTAATGAGAAGAGGATTTCTTGGAAGTAGTTCAAGAGGTATTTCCAACAACATTACCTTTCTAAGCATTACCGTGACAAGAAGATGTGGAAGTTATTTGAACTCAAGTTGAGAAATATGATCATGGAAGTATATGAGGATAAGTTTTTGGAGCTACTAAGATATGTGGACTTTATTAAAGAGGAGAAGGTGAAGATACAAAATTTCTTAAGTGGAAAACCAACATTTTATAGAGACAAGATATAATTTGATGAACTCAAGACTCTTCAAGAGACCATTAGGAAATCCAAATACCTATATGATCAAAACAAAGGAAAATAAATTTTCCAGAAGACTTGGAAAGATAAGAAGAAGAACAAAGTGGATCAGTGGAAGAAGGGATTCAAACATCGTTTTTTAGGAACAATCCTAATACATATCAACAAAGTAAACAAACTCAGAGTGAATCTAATATGGCAGAGTTCTTGGGGAAAAGGGTAAGGCAACCAATCAAATTTTGGGGATGTAATTGAGATTATTTGAACAAAGATTGTCCTCATAAGGGAGATAGAATGAAGAATGTGCACAACATATAAGAGTGTTACAGGTGAATCCTCCCGCGGACAAGCGGATTCCCTCTTGGTATCTAGACCCCTAAAACCAAGACAGAAAGGGTGCTATCATTGGTCACTGACATCCTTTTAGATATACTTAAGCTAATGAATGAAGAGGAAGAAGAAAAGTGTACCTTTTTTAAGTGGCGTTTGTCCTCGCAAAGTCCAAGTTGAGATTCAATCCCAAGCTCCTCGATAGGTCTTGTAGAACAAACAAAGATACAACAAGCTTCCTATTCTATTGAGATTAGCTCAAATGCAGATCTATCTACTGAAGACAAGTTCATGTGGAACAAACATAAACTTGAGAGAAACAGGCCAAGCAAGTATGTATATTAATGAGAACAAATGAAGAGTACTTACAATCCTCTGATGAAGGTGCAACAACTTCTTCCAGCTCTCCTTGTCCAACCCCTTTCCTCAAGTAATCTACACTGATTATGATTCAATGGCATCTCACTTATGGGATCATAAGTTTGGTGTAATTCTCAATCTCCATCTACTGTATATTACCTATGAGATCATAGGTTTCATACCTCTAATCTTTTCTGTACCATGTACCTTTCACCTTGAGAAGGCCTCCTTATATAAGCTTGGAGAGGCCCAACCACTTGAGAGATATTTGGGATAAGTTGAGGATTCCTCTCCTTCAGTTTTGTATCTTCCCTAAGATCGTGCCTTGAACTCATATTCGAATCCAACCAACCTTAGAGATTGAGGGGATTCTCCCCTAATTTCCTCCAACAAACCAAATTTCGCCCAAAAAAGGCCAACGCTCCCTCAAAAGGGACACAGAGCATTGGAATGCTCCCCTGGAAGACGGTAAAGAGCGCCAGCACTCCCTAATAGAGCATAGGGGAGTGCTCCCTTCTAAAAATTGACTTTTTAGTGGTTTTTCCAGTGGCAAAAGGCTTGTACTCCTTGTCAATTGATTTCTCTTCTTCAAGACTAGTCTTTGAGGTGTCTTAAGTGTCCTTATGATGTCGTTAGAGGTAGGACATAGGCAAGATGATAGTATGATGTTTGCGACACTTGCGACACTTGTGGTCAAGATGTGACACTTGCGGACAAGATGCAACACTTACAACACTTGTAATGACGACACTTGTGACACTATTGAAATGAGTAATTTTTATGTGTAATAGATTGCCCCCCAAAGTGTGAAGTTAGAAGACGATGATGATTGAAGTACTTTGTAGASYTTTTCAAGCAAGGTTATGGACGCAGAGAACCTGGTAGAAGATGCACACAACCATCAAACAAATATTATGACATGTTTCAAACCCAAGGCATGCATACCTATGCTTGGATGATAAAGACTTTTTAGGTATGGTCGCCATAATATACATTGCGGATCCATAATTATATTGACAAAAWGGTATAGCCACTGAAGATACAATTTGGATCTATACTCCCATGACATGAACTGATCGTAGCCACGAAAAATACATCGTGGATCTATGAGATGACAAGACATAGCTACGGACCAATACAAAGTGGATCTATGTGACAGTATATGTGTCAATATTCAAGAGAAACTCCTTCACAACCTAGGTAAAGTATATATCAGAGTGAATGAATCAACCCAGGGTCTTCTTACCAATCCCGATGTAGTACGAATATAACCATGTGAATAGATGTCTTGATGTCGAACATGGCAGAAACCACTTGATTACCGGTCAATGATGTAAATCGTTAACAAGCGCGAGGGAAATCACCATTGACGTCAATGATTCCCAAGGTACCCAAGTACATTCCAGCGAATGTGAATGGATGAGCTGAAGTCAAACATCCATTGAATCATCCGATTAGAGGTCAATGATGTAAACCCACTGTCGGAAGCAAGGAGGCATGCCATTGAGGCATGCAAGTCCCAAGGTACTAACTGGTTTCTAAGTCTAGCGCTTGGATAATGCGCTGAAGTCGACATGAATAGAATCACCGAAGGAGGGCCTTGATGTATCCCCCATCAACGACACGAAATGGACATAGAGATTTAATTGGTGGATCAAATGAACATGGACTGACACAGGTATTGAAACATGATATTTGTGATGGCTGACTCTTGAGGCGGATACTTCCCTTGAACACTGAGGCATGACAACAGAAACTTGACAGGGACCAAAACTTGATAATGCAATGGATACTGTGGCTTACGTCGAGTGACCCAAAGGAGTAAGGAAACTCAAAGGATTGGTTCAGTGTAGAGGTTCAACAGATTGAAATGCGTGCAAAGATAAAATGCCGTGTTCAAGGGCGACTGTAAGGTTACTAGCAAAGTTCTCAAAAACCGCTTGGCTTGCTTCCTTCAATTTTTTCCCCCATCCAGATAGACGAGTACCTCTTTTTAATTTAACGAGCTCAAGGAGGGTAACACATTCTTGATATAACTTACCTTCGGTAAGTTCCTCTTCCTTTGTTTAACGAACTGGAAGAAGTAAGGGTTAGATCCCATGTGGGCCCTTCAATGTATGATTGTTTTAACGAGTCTAGAGAAGGTAAACTTGATTCTTTTTCATATTTAGAGAGTCTAAAAATGACTTAAAGACGACTCCAATGTTGTCCTTTTTCGTAATTTTAGTCTCACGAGGCCGAAAAAGAGATAAATTATCACTCGAAAGATGCCCTTTCAAACCTTTTAACAAGTGGGAAAGTAAGCAAGATCACTCGGCAATATTTTCATGTTTAGAGAGTCTGAAAAGAGCTTAGAGGAGACTCCAAGGGGTTCTTTTTTCATGTATCCATGCGAGCCCGAAAAAGAGATAAAAGGTTTCTCGGTTACATTCTCATGTATTTTACAAGTGCAAGAAAGAACAAAGACTAATCTCGGTATGCCCCCAGCTTGAAAAGCTAGTGGCTTAACTCCATAATGATCATCAAAAGGCTAGAGACATGCACCCCAAGCTTCAATTTATTCACCGACTTTGAGGTTGTCACCAATTTCTATACTAGATGGAGAAAAAGGATAAGGGTGGATGAAAAGAAGGTTCAAATATGAGACTTAACGAAAGACTCGACTTGACATGTACGAGATTTGGCGAAAGACTCGACCTGACAGGAGAGGTGATTGTTTCATTTTTTAACGAGCTTGACACAGGAAAATAACTATGCTCAGGGCTCCAGGTTCAATCCCTAGATTTCTGTTTCATTTTTTAACGAGCTTGCCACAGAGAAGAGAAACTATGCTCGTGGCCTCTGTTTCATTTTTTAACGAGCTTGCCACAGAGAAGAGAAACTATGCTCGTGGCCTTTGTTTCATTTTTTAACAAGTTTTCCACAAAGAAGAGAAACTATGCTCGTAGCCTCTATTTCATTTTATAACGAGCTTTCCACAAAGAAGAGAAACTATGCTCATATCCTCTATTTGATTTTTTAACGAGCTTTCCACAGAGAGGGAAATTAAGCTCGTGACTTCTGTTTCATTTTTTAACGAGATTGCCACAGAGAAGAGAAAACTATGCTCGCGACTTCTGTTTCATTTTTTAACGAGCTTGCCATAGAGAAGAGAACTATGCTCGTGGACTCTTCTTGATCATGGCTTCCAAGAGGATAATGCTCTGGAAGGACACCATGTCAAGGGACAAAACTCGGTCATGGCTACCAAGAGATCTTCATTGGATGGAAGAAGAATGCTCCGGAAGGAACACATGTCGAGGGTCTTGTCAGGGGTAAGGAGAACAGGCTCCAATAGCCTTACCAAAGAGATCACCATGTCAACTACCATATCTAAGTCATCAGAAGTTGAATTCATGGGAGACAACGCCACATAATTGACCTGTGGTAGGGGTGATACCGACTGCATATAAGACCCGTTTAGGGAGGTCATTGGGTTGATGGTCAAGTCAGGGCCAACAAATGAAAGTTGATCAATAGTCACCATTCTTCCATCGTGCGGGAAATATATCACATGAAAAAGAGTGGACACAATAGCTTTCATGGCATAGACATAATCTCGCCCAAGGAGTAAATCAAAATCCAAGGGGTCCTGGACTACCATAACATCAATAAAGATTGTTTTCCCTCCCAAAGTTACCGGAAACTGAGGAAGGATCCATAAAGGGTGACTGGTTCTTCTATTGAAAGCGAACAGAGTCTGGGTAACCAACACAAGCTTAGGATAACCAAAAACTTGCCAAGCAATAGAGGACAAAATACTAACGGACGAACCTTCATCTATCAACATATGAGGAACGTCCTGACCACAAACCTGAATTGGAATCTTAAAAGGAATGTGAGAGGGGAGACGAGGTTTAGTTAGCCCACCCGAATAAAAAAGGATGGCCTCATTACTTGGAGGGGTTTTCGTAGGAGAAGGAGAAATGCCCCCCGACACGGTAGATCCTGTATCAACGAGAAAAACATGGGCAAAATTGGGTTTACTCTCTAACGAGAGAGTAGGATCGATCGATGATGAGATTGAATAGACCACCTTGACACTCTTCAGAGGAGGAGTGGGATTTACCGATGATTTAACCAGAGCAACCACTTTGGCACTCATCAGAGGAGGAGTGGGATTGACCGATGAAGTCACCGGAGCAACCACTTTGGCACTCATCGGATGAAGGGTGGGATTGATCGATGAAGGGACTGGATCAGTCACTTTAGCACTCGTCATAGGAGGAGTGGGATTGATCGATGAAGTAACTGAAGAAACCACTTTAACACTTCTCAAAGGAGGAGTGGGATCGATCTATGGCAGAGTCGGGTCGACCACTTTGACACTCTTCGGATGAAGGGTGGGACTGACCAATGACGGGACTGGATCAGTCACTTGGGTTTCACTTTCCAGATGAAAAGTGGGGCAGATAGATGATGGAACTAGATAAGCTACTTTGGTGAGTGGTTCAACCGAGGATGAAGCTAGATTGACCACCTGATCAACCGGATTGACCGAGGATGGAACCGGATTGACCAGTCCATCAACTAACGATGGGTTGGGAGAAATCTTATGATAACCTTTTGGAAGTTGAAGTTTCTCCAAAAGAGAAGAAGCCTCGTCCATACGAGGAAAAAGGTGAGAATAATGATCACCTTTGCATAACATGCAAGGGAATTTGACAATTGTCTTTTACTTACCAACCTTAACATCACTAGTTGACGGGGTATCACCGACATGAATAGCAGGGGCCGATGACGTCGAAGACCACATTTCTAAGACCTTGGGAATACCAGGGCAATCCCTCATAAAGTGGTCACCCTTACAAAGACTGCAAGGGAATTTGGGTTTCAGATTCTTCGATTTAACCTTATCTACCTTATCAACACTCCCAATACTATTAACAGTAGCTGGTTGCTTAGATCCAACATTCAATGTAGTTGGAGGCTTGGTCCCTTTCTGGTTCTTCTTCTTCTCTTTCCGTTTCTTCTTCTTCTTATCAATCTGGCTACTCGCTTGAGAGCTTTCACTAGGCGAAGAAGGAGAAATGGAAGGAGACTTGACGGGCGAAGAAGGAGAAAGGCCGACATGAGGTTGATGTGTGGGTGGTGTGCTTACATCTGAAGCACTTGCTGCATTCGAGATTACCGGAGTGGAAAACAGCCATACTGGTAACCCAATTGTGAGACTTGTAAGGCTCAAAGTAGCGATGTAAGGAGGACCAATGTTTCCATAAGAAGGAAAAACAAAGGGTTCCCCTGGAAAAGGGGTTCCTTCATTGATCATTCTAGGAACTAACTCCATAAAAATAAAACTCCAACCTAGATTATGCTAGGGAGAACAAACAACACACGCTAAAAAATCTAGTAAGGAAGCAAGCAAAAAAAACCTTCTCACAATGAGCACACTAGTTGGTGATGAAATCCAACGTCACGGGAACAAAGTAAGAAGGGGTTGAGATAGAGCGGGTGGAAAAGTTACGTTGACGACTTGTTTAATGGACTTACACCTTGGTGCAAGCTCCCACACATAATCGTGGGTATACCCTCCAAGGAGCTCGAGTGAGTCTGGCCAACGTCAATTCCAGGTACCATGAAGACTTGCCCCTCCATAGTCACCTTGTGTAAAGACCCTAAAGAGATAGGCCACTAAGGTTACCAACTACAACAGTGATGCCTGGGGAAACAGTCGACAGTCTGATCCATGCGCAAGGGCAGGGTATCTAGCCCAAAATCAACTTGAAAGGCTTCCACTCATCATTGTGGGTATACCTTCAAGCGACCCCCATAATACGCGCAATCTCTACACCAAGACCAACAAAGCAAGGTGAGTAACTTTGCTAGTCTCAATGCGCCCTTATGTTTGACCCTTGTGTGAGAAGGGCTTCCCAGGACAAAATGTAGCAATTGGATTTCACCGCTCCCTAACACAAGATCCTACGTTTGTTTGCAACTTTGGAAAGTTATCTTTCACACCTATTCCAAAGCCCTACAACTAATCTAATGTAGGTTTGCTACCAGAAAAAGTAAAAATGTCTAATAAATTTTTAGTTTAGCGCTTGATTTTTAAGGCTGTTGTTACTCAAAGGAAAAAATGGCATGGACAATATGGTGTTTTGACCGACTCAAAAGTTATGCAAAGAGATGAATATGTAATCTTTTCATTTCTATGAAAACTATGCTACGAGAAGGAGAAAACATTTATCATTTCAGATGCACAATGTCCCAAAATGACAAAAACATGCAATTCCGCTACTTTAAATGCAAGCATTCAAGGAAGACAATAAAAAGCGAAGAAGAATCCAAGAAAAGATAGGGAGAATAGAGAAACCACTCAAAACTAATTGCTTGGGAAAATGACCTCAAAGATCAAAAGGAAAAGTACAAAAGACCCTTGAAACTCCTTACAAAATTTTTCACTCAGTGAGATAAATGAGAAGAAAATGACAAATTGACTCTAAATCAACAAAGACAAAGAGTGACTTCTAGGTAAGGAAGAAAAATGTCAAAATTCCAAACAAAAGGTGATCAATTCTTAGAAAGTAGAGTATTGAAGGCCAAATCAAGGATGTACTGAGATGATAAGACTCTGAGCAAGTACCAAAAGCAAAAATTGAACTTCAGAGAATGCAAACCTAGGGGATTTCGCATAGAAAAGGGGCAACGCTCTGGTGTAAGGGGCACCAGAGCGTTCAAACACTTTGTGTGAGACCAGTAGGGAGCGCCAGCGCTCCGGTAACAAGGGTAGGGGGGTGCCGGCCTCTAAAAATTCAGAAAAAATGCCCAGAAAGTAAAACAAATCAAGCAAACTCAGTCAATCAATTTGAAGGTGATGAAATCAAGAGCCAATCAAATAGATCTAAGAATCAAAGACAGTATGGAGAAGGTCAAGAAGTGGGAAAAAGTCCAAAACAAGATCTAGGAAATGAAACAAAAATCAGAGCTCCTCCCCAATGGAGTCGCCAATTTTTGTTACAGGTGAATCCTCCTGCAGACAAGAAGATTCCCTCTTGGTATCTAGATCCCTAAAACCAAGACAGAAAGGGTGCTATCATTGGTCACCGACATCCTTTTAGATCTAATTAAGCTAATGAATGAAGAGGAAGAAGAAAAGTGTACCTTTTTTAAATGGCGTTTGTCCTCGCAAAGTCCAAGTTGAGCTACAATCCCAAGCTCCTCGATAGGTCCTGTAGAACAAACAAAGATACAACAAGCTTCCTATTCTACTGAGATTAGCTCAAATACATATCTATCTACTGAAGACAAGTTCATGTGGAACAAACATAAACTTGAAAGAAATAGGCCAAGCATGTATGTATATTAATGAGAACAAATGAAGAGTACTTACAATCCTCTGATGAAGGTGCAACAACTTCTTCTAGCTCTCATTGTCCAACCCCTTTGCTCAAGTAATCTACACTGATTATTCTTCAATGACATCTCACTTATGGGATCATAAGTTTGGTGTAATTCTCAATCTCCATCTACTGTATATTACCTATGAGATCATAGGTTTCATACCTCCAATCTTTTCTGTACCATGTACCTTTCACCATGAGAAGGCCTCCTTATATAAGATTGGAGAGGCCCAAACACTTGAGAGATATTTGGGATAAGTTGAGGATTCCTCTCCTTCAGTTTTGTATCTTCCCTAAGATCGTTCCTTGATCTCATATTCGAATCCAACTAACCTTAGAGATTGAGGGGATTCTCCCCTGATTTCCTCCAACAAACCAAATTTTTCCCAAAAAAGGCCAGTGCTCCCTCAAAAGGGACACAGAGCATTGGAATGCTTCGCTGGAAGAGGGTAAAGAGTGCTAGCGCTCCCTAACAGAGCATAGGGGAGCACTTCCTTCTAAAAATTTACTTTTTAGTGGTTTTTCCAGTGGCAAAAGGCTTGTACTCCTTGCCAATTGATTTCTCTTCTTTAAGACTAGTCTTTGAGGTGTCTTAAGTGTCCTTATGATTTCGTTAGAGGCACAACATAGGCAAGATGGCAGTATGATGTTTGTGACACTTGCGACACTCGTGGTCAAGATGCGACACTTGCGGACAAGATGCGACACTTACAACACTTGTAATGATGACACTTGCGACACTATTGAAATGAGTAATTTTGATGTGTAAAAAAGAGGCAATTATAGTGGAAGGTGTGGGCATAAACATTCCAAGAATATATACAGCCTTGGAAAATTGACAAGAAAACCATTAGTGAAACATGATTAAGCTTGAAGGTAAGATTGTAAATCGGCCTATTGCCATTATAGTTGATTCAAGAGTAAGACATAGTTACGTTGACCCTAATTTGGTTGAACGATTTCATTTGAAGAAAAGTAAGCATGAGAAATCGTGGTTGGCTCACCTAGCTATTGGAACTAAAAGAAAAATTAATGAGAATGTTAAAGGTTGTCCATTATATGAATGGTGTTAGCACTATTGCAGACATGTACATAATACCAATACCACTCATATGATGTCCTCATTGGAATGGATTGGTTGGATGTGCATCATGATGTTTTAGATCATCATAACAAGACTTTTACTTATTTTGATGAACAAGGAGAGTAGTGTTGGTTGTGGAGCCTGATTGTGTTCCTGATTAAAAGGTCTTGTTTTAGTCATGTTTGGACCCCATTACTTGACGAGGGGTGTGTGGAGGATTCCCCCCCCACATCTCTCACCAGGGGGGGGGAGGCAGTGAGAAATTTTCGATCCCCCCCCCTCGGTGAGGGTTTGGGAGCAATGCCCCCAAAGAGAAATTTTTGAGAAAAATGCCTTGTAAAATATTGTAATTTCATAGTCAATCTGGACCATTCATTATAAGGTCGCAGATATGATGATAGAAGTTATGTTAGGGTTTTTTTCCCTATAATGCAACCCTCTTTTATTAGGGAATTGTATTGCAGTTGTGTATGTGAGTGAATACTGTATTCTGAGAGAGGAGACTATGAGAGAAAGAAGAGGAAGTTACAACGGGTATGTTGTAGGTTGTGTCCCGTCATTTTTTGGATAATAATAAAGGAAGGACCTGGAAATTTCTCTAGTGGACATAGTCCACACTGTGTGAATCACATTTATCTATGTCTCTATTGTATTGTGTATCTTCAGTGTTTTATTTATGCATTTGTTTTATTTTATTTCTCTGCGAACCTGCTTTTCTAACAAGCAGAGGATAGTGAAAGGATTCCAAGACCTATTTCTATTCGGGAGATTTGATCCTTATAGTTGAAGAGATGATTTAGGAAAGGATGCCAATTATATGTAGCTCGTGTGGAGGAACCAACCAAGTGTAAAAGTCCAAGTATTGAAAAATTTACAGTGTTGCAAGAGTATGTAGATGCATTTGAGAAAATACCAGTATTGCCACTAAAAAGAGATATAGAATTCTCAATTGATTTAATATATGGAGCTTCATCGATACCTAAGATTCCATATAGAATGAGTACACTAGAATCAGAGGAGATACAAATTAAGTTACAAGAATTGATAAAGAAGGTGTATATATGCCCAAGTGTATCACCTTATGGAGCACTAGTACTCCGTGTAAAAAAGAAAGGTGGAACTCTAAGGTTGTGCATTGATTTCATATAGCTGAACAAAGTCATTGTGAGGAATAAATATCCTCCACCTAAAATTGATGACTTGTTTGATCAACTAAGGGGAGAAAATACATTTTCAAAGATAGACTTGAGATTAGGCTACCTATAGTGTAGCTAGGGAGATAATGAGGGGGGCGAAGGACCCACAGTGATAATAGTGGATGTCATTCAATGTAAGGTGGACTAGTTCCACTATACTGTTAAATAAGGCCTACTATGGTAGTTAGATATATTAGTGTGAACATAATAAATGTGAGAGAAGACTTTCTAGAAGGTTCATTCTCTAGAATGTTCTTAGGTAGTATTATATACGAAAGGGATGACCAATGTAACGCGCATAGTGAATAATATTGTGAATGTATCAAGCATTGCTTGAGGAGTGTTATCCTTCCATAAGGATTAATATATGGTGATACCCTATCTTAAGGGTTTTTCCTATTTCTTGTGTTGAGTATTTTATGTGGATGATTTGAGTTATTTCTAAGATTATATTTTTAGATCTATTGAGGTACATAACATTTGGCATCGGGTCTCTTTCTTTGGCCAAAGAAAGGAATAATTTTTTTGTGCTTTTTGTAGATGTTTTTTCAAAGGAAAAAATAGGGAGGTGCACTTAATCTTAAATTCCGAAACTTTCTGAGCAAAAATTGCAAAAACCAATTGGACATTTTAATTCCACTAAGAAAAATAACCATTTTCAAAAAACAAATCGTCCAAAATGGAGTTCGAGAAGTGGATTTATCAACATTTTAAAATCATCAAATTTTCAATATTTTTCTGAAAAAGCCATGCTCTTTGCACAATAAGTTATTTTATAAATCCTAGTTTTATTTTTGGGTTATGAAAAGCATGATATTTTTTATTAGCAAAGAGGATGGTCCTAGTATTGAAGAATTCATAAAGGCCCACAAGTCAGAATGGGAAGAGAAATGGAAATTTTCATTATTATTTCATTTGAGAGAAGATGTTAGCACATGGTGGTAATCGTTGGACCATGTCAAGATGATGCTATTTTCCGATAAAGCAATGGAAAAATTACTTTTAGATAAGTGGTCTCATGTTGGAAATCAAGATAAAGAGAGCACCAAGCGTTTATTTTCATGCAACCACTCCATATTACAAGTTCATGAATGCATTCAATGAGAGAAGGTTATTGTTCATATTGATCCTAGTTGCATGCATAATTTTATCAATGTTCATTTGGCTAAAGGTTGCAAGTACCTATAAAGAATATTCAAAGCACACGGGTTGAATGTGAAAATATTCAAATTTTTAAATATTTGAAGATTATTATGGACAAATATGTGTTGCATTCATATTTTTATGTTATGGATATAAATGATGTGGATGTTATTCTTGGATATCCTTGGATGACCACAATTGGTACAATGAATATTAATGTGGAAAAGAAGTTTGTGAAACTTTGCTACAAGAAAAAGAAAATTACATTGTAGGATGTGTCTCTTAAGAAAGAAGGGCCCATGGGGGAAATCAAAGAAGTTCTTGCAAAATCCAAATTTGAATCAGAAGTAGAGGCTACATAAGCAATTGCAGAAAAGCACCATGAAGGGTATCAAAACACAAAATAAGTTAAGGAAACACATGTTTCTTAGTCTAAGCAAGTATATCCAAGAGATAAGCTTGATGTATATTTCCATCCACACCACATAGAGAAACAATAATAATTCAAGCAGGGGTTTGAGCATCAACAAACTGATTATGGATCAACATGGCACCAGAAAGGAAACCAATCAAGAGGTGTGTGAAGAAATACCAACATTGCAGGACAATATCAGGATAGAGCAACATCCCATGGCAATGTTGATGTTTAGATTGGTTAAGATCCAAACAACAACCTCACGAGGATAAAATATCCCCCTACATTTTTATAGAGGTGGTACTTCTCTTTTACGATCTAAAAGATATATCTTGATACTTTGAAATATTAAAATAGGGGAATACTATGAAGAAGCCCCAATCTTTTTCACTCAACAAAATACAAAATACTACTGATTGAAAAAACAAGAGAGAATATGATAGGTGCACTTCAAACATCATATGCTCAATAACTTAGAGTTTGAGAAATCATTGAAATTACACCCCAAAGTAGTTCTCTTGGGAGCTCAAAAATAATAGTTTCTTTTTCAATAAATAAAAGATAACATTCGTCCAAATGGATTGAGATGGGGCTCCCGTGGACCATAAAAAGAAAGTGGAACATGGATGAACCTGAAAAAAAGAAAGAAGGAGACGATCATAAAGCGGTTATGTTTTTCAAGAACAACAAGACACAAATGGATGAGTCTTGAACGAGAAGGGAAAAAAAATAGAGAAATTATGAAAAATGAGATCAATTTTACTCACTATGATGGATGTCTCTCTCTTCCTATCTGCCCGCCAAGGTGCCTTTATATTCTCCTTGGTAAGTATTCCTCGACCGTTTGTAACCACCTATTCTTGGACTGGTTCCATTATTTTAGTTAAGGCATTCTTTAACCAATTTTCAATATAGTCTCTAATAGGTGCAACAATTATTTATTGCCTTACTCTTATGTCAAATAACGAACTCTCCGGATATTGAAAATCAATTGAGAGTTGATGTAAAGTATCTTTAATGTCTTCATTCTTGTTTACATAGTTTACTAACCAACTTTCAATGTCTAACTTGGAATACTTGGTCAAACTATTGTATCTCTCGACTGATGCAAACTTTACAAATTCCATTTTTTCTTCAAACTACTCCTTTGTCATAAATAGAGAAGTTAATATGAACTTTGGGTCTTCAACTTCTCTGGTTGTTTTAGCTAGATCCAATTCAATTAATTTTAAATATGATTCTCCCCTTTTGACACTTAAAGTGTCACAATCAACCAATATGTTTTTTAACAATTTATTCTTTTAATCCAACATGCTTTTAGTTGTTTTACACGAACAAGGGATGGAAAGTCTTCTTATTTTCTTTTTAACTCACTCATAATTGAAAATTTCATAAAAAATGTAGTAATAACCCCTTTATATAACTCCTCATCATTTTCTAGATCAAATTGTAAGTATTGCCTCAGGTAAGTCATCCTTGATCCTAAATAAATAAAATTATTTGCGAGTTCCCAAGTCTCTAGGATTAGATACATTCTTTTCTTAATATTTTCTCCAATATATCTTCTAATAATGGTGAGTAAGCTCAAAGTTCCTCTCAATCTTGAATTGTATTTTGGTGTTCCATCAAAGCTCTTCCAGGGCTGCATTGTAGCAATTGGACTGGAAAATATGAGTGGAGGCATCAAAGCACTCTCTAGTTCTTTAATTCTATCTTTCAAGGTGGAATTTTCATTCTCCATTTCATCAACATACATTTTAAGGGCTTCCCCCATAGCTTCGTGGATCCATACAATTATGGAAGGTGGAACCCCATTGAGATCAAATTCTAAACTAGATTTTCCTTGAACTTCTTTATTTTTTGAATAACTTTTTCAAGGACCAATTTAAGTGTACTCTTGTTGAACAGAGCACTATGCAAGGTCAAGGACTCTTCTTCAAAGAAGATGGGTTCCTGCGTTGCCATTTCTGTTGCAACTTATTTGCTTTCTTGAACTCTTTGCTCTTCATCAAGAAATTATATGTCTTCAATATTTACATCCAGGTCCATATCTTCAAGAATAATTTCGTCTTTAGGTGCACCCTCATTTCCTCCTTTGCTTGTTTGTATTTTCCTTTTGTTGGTTATTGGAAGTTTATGGGGTCACTCCAGACTTCCCTTAGGAGGGTTTCGATCTCCTCCATCATCATAATTGTCAACTGAAGACTTATTTTGCTTTTGTGTTGCTGACTGAGAATTTGGTTTTGGTTGGCCACTTTTATGAGATACATTAGGAGAACAAGTACTCCTTTCAATAACAACTCTTCCCTTTTGTTTGTGTTGATCAATAGTGCTAATAACAGTCTCAATGTCTTATTGGTTTTTCTCAATAAACATGAAAACATGATAGTAGGTGATGGCGAAAATTAGGTATGAATACATGTAAAATTTCTTGTTCTTATTGAAATTTGATAACCGAAAAGATATTTTTCCAAAAATAATATTTTCCCAATCAAAAATTGTTTTCTCGTGAATTGTAAAATGTAAGATATATAGATCTAGTCGGGGAATGGTAGTCGTAGATTCTTGACTAGCTACTCTGGAGAAAAGCCATGCTATGTCTTGATAAGGGTTTTTTTAACAAATTGACCTGAAAGTTGGAAAAATATTTTGGCATCATTGTTGGGTCTTCGAGATACTCTTGCAGGAGCTCCAATCCACAGTTTCTTTCCTTTCAGAAACTCTTGGCTTCATCTCCTTTGAATGTAATTGTTGGATCTAGGAGTTTGAGCATTTTCTTGAAAATTGAAGGTGCTAAAGAAATAGGGAATTCTCCTTGAAGTTGAATTATCCTCCGATTTTTATCATATTTATCCACCCACCAGGAAACTAGTTCTTTGGAATCGAAAACTTCTAGTACACAACCTACTAAAGCAATCCTCGATGTCCAAACTTAGTTCACATTCCTCTTCAGTAGTGGTAGTGATGAATACTACCAATATGATCTTGACCACTGGAATCTGTCATCCTCCCGCCCAAATGAATTTAGAGTATCCCCACATAATTGTTCTCTTCTTCTCGTTGTCATTTTTATTTAGGTTGACAAACTAATGTACAATATTTTTAGAACGTTAATACCAAAGCAAACCTTTTTTCATAATATCCATTGAAACTCTTCTTACAAATGAGTGATTAACATGGATTAAATTTGAATTAATGGAGGATTGTCTTGAGAAGATTGTCATTGATAACGGTCTTTTAATACTTTAAGCACTTATTATTCTTTCATAAGATTTTTCATTAAATGTACTTTGGGGAGAGTGACAAGATGAGGCATGTATTACCATGGGGCTTTAAAAGATTGGATGTATGAAGGAGAATCAACATAAACTCACATACCCGTGAATCCGTTGTGAAAACTTGAAAAATGACTAAGNGTTTGAAGAGTTATAATATCGCCTGAACCCGCAGTGAAGTTTGAAAATCGACTAAGTATTGAAATATCGATAGAGAAATGAAATATCATAGAAAATGAGTAAGTATCATGAATCAGTCAGGCGGATTGGTCATGGTGATAATCAAATGAATCAAGCGAGTGGCTTATACCTGCGGTGGATTTTGAAAAAAGTTCTAAGTATGGTGCAAAATGAGGACAACGGAACATGGTGGTGTGTTTTGGAAATGACAAAGCTTTGGAATTAAATGAGAATATCTGATGAACCTATCAGAAACTCAAAATAATCTAAGTGTTCGTGTAAAATGGATATGTGGAATACAACGATGCTTTTTGTAGGAGACAAAATTTTGTAACAAGAGTAAAGTTGACTCATGAACCCATGACAAAATGAAAATTTTTCTAAGTGTAGAAAAAAATATACAAAATTATAGTTTTCAAATGAATTAGCGCATTTGAGGGTCAACAAGCACCAATGGCACGATAAGGATCAGGGTGGCATGGAAGCAATTAGATATCACATTCATCTTCCATTAGGATGGATGGATTCATGTACTTGGTACCAGTTGGATACATTGCTTAGTCAATTACATTGTATGGTTTATTCCCATGTTTCGAGGATGAAACATGTGAAGGGGGATGGAATGTAGTGTATCCAGGGAGGTAATGGGGGTCGATCCAATGGGCCCATAGTAATAATAATGAAGGACATTCAATGTAAAGTGGACTAGGTCCATTGTATTATTAATTAAGGCCCACTATGGTAGTTAGATATATTAGTGTGAACATAATAAATGTGAGAGAAGACTTTCTACAAGGTTTCTTCTCTAGAATGTTCTTAGGTAGTATTATATAAAGAAGGGATGAACAATGTAATGAACATAGTGAAGAATATTGTGAACCTTTAAACCTTTAAACCCACTCTTATTCTCTAATTTAAGCCATGGCTAATTAATACTATAATTATCCTTGAACCTTTGATTATATTATTAGTCATTATCTCAATCTTGCCTTAAGTATCTTACTTTCAATTATTCAATTATTTGATTATTATTTCAATAGTCATTACTTAACCTTGAACCTTTGATTATATTCTTAATTAATTCTAATTGTTATTGATCCTTATATTAATTTTTTCATAAGTATCTAAAACCTTTAATTATTCGATTATTTGATTATTATTTCAATAGTCATTGTCAATTGGGTCTCCGGACTCCGGGAAAATCAAATCTCAAACTTATTTTTCCTTCTTTGTTTTCACCTAGAGCTATGGATCTGACGACATGTGGCTATTGCTGATCAACGACTCAGATTCACTTTAGGCCTTCGACCACTTCGGCACTTTGGGCCTTCGGGACCTTGGGGAGGCACCGCCGCTAAGATCAACGAATCCCTGCTGATTTTGAGATCAATGGTCCATGATTGCTTCGGGAGTTCGGGCTTCGACTCTCCAGAATTTTTATGCACTTCTCACTTTGAAACTCCTGAAGCTCATTTTTCCGAACACTTGGATCGAATTCCACCTGTCCCCATCGAGATCAATGACTCATGCTCACTCTGGGCCTCTGGTATTTGGACCTTCTTCTCTAGCGCTATACTTTGCACGATTTTGAACTTTCGAATGCCCGTGAGTCGCTAATTCGAACTGCTCTTGGAATCTCCCCCACTGAAAGATTAAAATTTCCTGCTGCTTTTAAGCCCGAAATGGGATGCTTTGTATGTCGCCCTTTGTGTCCATGGTTGCGGCCTGCACGATCAAGAATCTGGATGACTAGCTGTGGGCTGGGAAAACAGGGAGACCAGTGACTGAAAAAGGAGACGAGTGTTCATCCTTTCGGTAAAACAGAAGGGCTTGGGGTCGAGACTCCTTTCTGGTAGGACATTAAGGGAAACCAGGGCACACAAATGAACAAGGGAACACAGAAGATGACTTTACACGCTGAAAGGGGAAAAACTTAAGACTTTTCGATTCGAAAAGGAGAGACACAAGGCAAAAATTTATAGACTCAGGTATATCGACACACACCTATGGCCCTTGACAACCTTATGTGATAACAGAAGGTAACCCCTTGAGGAAGCTACATGAAAGTATAAATAAGAGGAAAGGGTCTCTCATTCATATACACTTGAGAATATTGAATATCTACAAGTGACTGAGGTAACCAAAGGATATCTAAGGCGAATTTCAGAGGGAAGGTGAAGTAAAGAAGACCGAAATTCAAGGGAGGATAAATTCTTTTGATGATGCTTTCTAAGGTATGTTATTTATAGGTCATCTGACCATTTTCGCAATAACTATTTTTATAGAATGATTCAGACTGCAAAATACGAAGACCATTGAGGAAACATATCCAAGTAGCTGTGATAAAAATTTCAACTTGTGGGTCGTTTTATTTTTGGAGTTACACTATGTGGAAAATAAGGTTTGTGGCTAGTCCTGAAACTAGTCTAAAACAAGTGTTTCGGGTAAAAACGTCATAACTTCTTCATAACAGATATAAATTCAGTAAGACCAAATGTATTGGTTATAGTACAGTCTTTAGTATTCTGTGTACCATTTTCATATCCATACAACAAATATTCCATGCGGGGCATGCTCTACAAATTCACTCTCTAGAATAAGCCATAATTCAACAAGGTATGTCATTTTTGCTATAAATCCTTTTTTGAGAGGTTCCAAGTAGTGAAATATGGAGGAATTGCATAAAATACACCGAAGAACATTGTGTACCATTTTCAAATATTTATTCATTACAGGTACATAGTTATGATTATTTCAAGTTAGGGTTGTTGACTAATCCAAAATTAGTCATGTGACACTAAAGTAAATTTTGATGAAAATGCTAGTCTCTTGTTGTTAAAGTTAAGGAAGGTTTGTAGGTATGTGATCATATACACCAGGTCTATTACAGAGTTACAAATGATATTTGGATGATGAAATTGATGAGGGATTTTGGTTGAGGTACATGTTGGGTACATGGTTGAGACAAGTAGTTGATGAGTTGGCACATACATGAGGTGTATTGTTGATGATGTCGGTACATCTTGATGAGTCATAGTTTATGTGTATTTGATGCATGATTAGTACATATTTGGTGCATGGTTGATGCACTTGTTTATGGTACAGGTTGATTACAGGTTTTTTGGTACATGTTGGTACAAGTTGTTTGGTGCAAGTTGATTGGTACATGTTTACAACAGTATATCTCACAATGATAGTGTGACAATGGTTCTATCATTCTACTTATATTTCAGGGCGGTTGGACGAGGCAAGGACATGTGGTTGTAGCTACCTTTCGATTGTAGCTGGAGAACATAGGGGGTTGTAGCCTCCTTCTAGTTGTAGCCAGAGAATTGGGGAGTTGGAGCTTCCCTCAGGTTGTATCCAGAGAATTGGGGAGTTGGAGCTTCCCTCAGGTTGTAGCCAGAGAATTGGGGAGTTGGAGCTTCCCTCATGTTGTAGCCTGAGAAACTAGGGGGTTGGAGCCTCCTTCCAGTTGCAGCTGGAAAACAAAGTAAGTTGGTGCTTCCAATGAATGTAATTCTTAAAGACATATAAGAAAAAACATTATGTGGCTTTCTCCCGCTTTGGATTTCCATGTAAAAACACTGGTGTACTGTGTATGTGTATGATTGCTCATTTGTTCATTGTTTATTTACTCTGCAACTATTGGATGCTAGTGCTACATTGATATAACACTTGCATTTTATGGTTAAAAATGATTAAATTGCTCTATTACTGATTCACCCCCTTCTCAGTAATCCAACACATGGAACACTAATTAAAATACATCATAGGCTGTAGACAGAGAAGGACAAAAGCATGGGGGGATATGATTCCACAAGAGGAGAAAGAAATGGGGCTTAGGGGGTTGAAGGAGACCAAAGTAAGATAATATTGTTTCATTAATGAGCCTAATCCTTAAAACTTGACTTTGTTAAGACTTGATTTATGTTTATCCTTAGTTCTTAACCTTGGGATTAGTTGTCAAAGGGAGATATGTGTGATTCTTATGAAGACACATGGTTCATCATAATAATGAAAATATATCCCATGATTTTGATCATGCAAGGGGGGTTTATGTTCATTCTTCCTGGGGAGCTTTGTCTCTGAGCTTAACCTATGGTAAGAATGTTGTAATAGAATTATGGGAATGGTTGTCATGAAAACTATGTGGAAATTATGCCTAAGTTCAAGAAAAATTATTGTCATTGAGTAAAACTAATTACAACCGAAAATCCCTTGAGTCTGCAGTAGTGAGATATTCTGGTTGGTCTGTGTTGGAGCCCCTAAGGGGAGTGGGATAGACCGAGGAATGTGTGGTAGAGGAGGGTATCCTATTCATTGGGTTGTGTAGGCTTATGGGGGAATAGGGATGGTGGATTGGGATAGTTGTAAGAGTTTACAAACCATAAATTTTGGGAATTGGGTTGTGTGAAGAGAGCTAGAGCTAGCCATAAGTGATTTTTCTTTCGTGGATTCATAGCCTCATCTCATGGGTGGCCTCATTATAGAAATGTTAAGTGCAATGTAGAGCCTATGGTTGGGTAAAACGTCCTTCGTCTGCAACTATTTGGTGGTTAAATCTCAGGAAGATAAGTGTTATGATTTATTTATGATTATGTTGAATTAATGTTGTTATGTTAAGAATTGAATGTTGTTTCTATTTCCATTTATAATCTTGCATTTGTAACTATGAATGATTTAATTGTGATTGTCATATTTGCATGCATTAATTAATAAATAGAAAGTCAGTAAAGAAATTGGTATTAGAGCTATAGAATGTTGATTTCAACCTAATTAGATGGTTGGGTACATGAACGATTGGTATCAAAGTAAGAAGATAAGGGAGTTTGTGGTTTTAAGAAGTACCCCATAGCCTTAATAGAGAATAGAGGTTACTGGGTACATTATAATTTATGCACACCTATTCAAATCACTCTTTGAATAATTGTATTTCGACATTAAGGGCTCATATGTGTGGGATTAATTGGTCCATCCCTGGATTAATGTTGGTCCTATTTAACATTGAAGCCAACATTGGTGAGAAGGATAAAAGTTGAAGAGGCCACCCTATGTGTTATTCATTTTCATCCTTTCTGAATGCTTTGATTTTTTCTAACTCCTCCAAAACCTCTGGAATCAACCGGTCTACCGCTCACAAATTGGGAAGCACCATGGATCACTTCCATTGTTGCAACACCTATTGTGTCCTCTACAATCTTAGAGGATCACAAAAAGGACTTAGACATCGAGAAAATGATGTAGTAGAATCTCATTGCAATGTGACAAACTAAGCTTTGTAACGGGCAAGATGGAAGGACTATGGGGTTCTAAGCACAGACTTTGGAGATCAATCGAGTCAAGGACCAATGTGTGCTAGAAAGGGGAACCCCAAACTTTGTCTAAGAGAATGGGAAGTTGAATATTGTGCCTTCATGACCGTTTTTAGAGGTAAGTAATTGAAAGTGACATCAACTCTAGAACATTTACAAGCCATATTTGGGTGCATAGCGACACACTTAACCTCCCTCTAGAGGTTATGATCTCTCTCCCTCTCAACTCAATTGAGATCTATGTGGAATCTACCACCTATGGCCTAATTGGACCTTCTACGAAGCATGTTGCCTTCCTAAGTGGTTATATCTCAACACTACTAGAAGCCTCTACTGAAGTCTCTAATATGACTGCTAACATTAATACTATTTCTACAATTATAAAAAATAAAAACCTCATGATCCAAGTAAGCATAAAAATTGAAACCTAAAATAAACATCAATTTTTTATTTTAAATATCTTAATATATTTTGTCAATATTATTTTTATTATATCAATTTATTAAATATAGTATGCTTACAAATTTCTCCCAAAATAAAAAGGATAAACCTCCCCTATACTTTTGGATTAGTTTGTTCTTAGTTATAAGCTCTCACTACCCAAAACTTTATATTTTTTAAACTTTTATTATACAATGCAATTGCAATGTTTTTAATATAAATTCTATCCATTAATATGAAAACAAATATCAAATCAAATTTACCTCATATCTCCCTTTCTTAAAACCTAAAAATTACCGGGTGGATGATTGGAGATGGTTGATACAAAAATTTGAACGCAGGATCGGTCTATGGTGTCATCGCTGGTTGTCCTTGGGCGGGAGGTACGTATTGGTAAAAGCAATTTTGGAGAGTATACCAGTGTTTTGGATGGGGATTGCGAACATTCCCATCTCTGTGTTGGCTAGGATTAGACAAATGATGTTCAATTTTCTGTGGTCAGGATGTGGGGTTTCGGTAAGAGTACACCTATGTAAGTGGGAGGAACTTGCCAAGCCAAAACCATATGGTGGTTGGGGAATAAAAAATTTGTCCTGGTTCAGTATGGCGTTGGCTACAAACACCCTATGGCGGTGCTTGATGAAGGATGGACTATGACATATAGTTATGAAGGAAAAGTACCTCACCTCTTCCTCGGTGGTGTCCTGGCTCAGAAGACCCTCTGTGAGCTTACTAAAAGTCTCCAATACCTAGAGATGTTTACTTAAATCTTTCCATGTAGTGGTGCATTGGACAACATGGAAGCCAAGAACATGCATGAACATTCGTCTTGGAGAAGACACGATTCTGGGGTTAGGCAAGAGGTCTTTCTTATCTGGTGGTCTCTTAGACTCGCTAAGGGGAAGGGACTGCCACTTCCTTTATCAAATGGTAGACCCGGGCATGCAAGGGGTGAACTTCGCACGGTGGAAATCAACATTGGAGATGGGATTGGTAGGATCAGAGGCAACTAAATGGGATTGCTTCTGTAGAGCGTTGAACCATGCAAGTATATTTTTGACAAATTTTCTAGATGATTTAGTGTGGATAGGGAGTAATTACAAATGTGTAATCACTGCTAAAATGATTATGATGACATTGCGATGAAGATCTGGAACACGAGTGACAAATGGTGGCATGGTGCGTTATGGAAATGGGATTTGGCAATAAAGATGAAACTCTTCACTTGGTTGATGATGGAAAACATGATCCTCACTTGGGAAAATTTACAAAGAAGAGGGAATATTGGTCTGGGTATTTGTGCTTTCTGTCAACAAGAATTGGACACGACACATCACTTGATGATAAATTGCATATTTACTCAACATGTGTGGAAAGAGATGCTAACACAATTAAAGTGAAACTTTGACTGGTATGGTACAAAACTGCAAGTTTGTTTTAAGGAATGGGTCCACGAGTATCCAAAGTGGAACATGTTTCCTTCCATAATTAGTTGGCAAATCTGGTTGGAAAGAAACTCTGTGATATTTGAGAATAGTCAGGCATCAACATTTGCAATATACTACAAGATCTTGGGATGGATAGGGAGTACAAATGTGAGCAACATTTCGACCTCCAAACTCAAAGTTCCCCCAAAGATAAATGATGGAAAACCAGTGGGCTGGTTCGATGGGGCAGTGCAGTGAGGAGGTCATCTATGTGGGGTAGGGGGGGTTATTAAACTAAACACACACACAAAATACAAGTGGATGTTGAATTGTGGACCAAGCACAAACACTAGAGCTGAACTCTTGGGAGTGTGGGCCCTGTTGTCTTTGGCTACTCACCTTCATATTTTGGTTTTACAGGTGTTTGGTGACTCAAATATTATCATAGATTGGTTGAATGTGAAAGGTGAAATTCATGTATTTTTGGAAAATGCGGATTAAGGCACTCCTGTTGGAATTCTCAGCTTTAGAGTTTACTCATATCTACAGATAGTTTAACCATGAGGCAAATGAGCTATCAAAACAATCATTGTTGCTTTCAGAAGGCAGATTAACTTATTTTCGAATGGAGGATGGGCATATGGGCCCAGTCTTATTTATAAACCTATAATGTTGCCCACATATTAGTTTTATGTTTCTGCAGTGTTTAGTCCTTTATGTTGATTGACGGGTTTTTGGGGGTGTTGTCCAGTTTGTTTGAAGTCCTCTTCAAGAGGGATGTAAGAAACTATTTGTTGTGGGGGATCCTCTGTTTGGGATGAATATTCAGGGTTCAAATATGTTTCAACATTTTTCTGTTCTGCGAGAAGGAATTATATTTTTTGTTGTTTTGATCAAGTACTGTGTATGAGGTTTCTTTATATATATATATATATATATATATATATATATGTGGAATTTTTTCCAGTGAAAAAAAAAAGTTTCTTTTTATATAAATATATATAGAAGTGAAATTTTTGTTGGTGAAAAAAAAACCTCTTTGCCATATCAAAAGTAAGATCTCCAAAGTCCAATAGTTCCAATCTCCTTGGTGGTTGCATATCTTATAACTCATATCTATGTGAGCTATTTTTCTTTTAAATAATAAATTTTAGAGTTATTCTTATTTTTTTTCTACATAAATTATATTATTTTTGGGTATAAAACACGAAGTTCTAGAAAATATTTATGTAGATCTCGTTAATTTTTTTGGTATAAAACACGAAGTTCTAGAAAATATTTATGTCGATCTTGTTATCTACTTTGAAAACATTTGAATTAGTTATGCATCTACTAAAACCATTTTATATATTGGCTTAGACACATGTTTATTTTATTTTATTTTGACTTTTTAAATATTAAAAGAAAGATTTGGTTAAAGTTGTTTAAAATTTGTGATATGCTTTTTTTTCTTCCAATTTTTAGAATTTGGAAGGAATTTTTGTTGAGTAACTTTAATTAAATCATTGGTTGCTTACCTACAACCGATTACTCTTTGTTCAAATTTTTGATGTGATTAATTGCTGTGTCAACCACATGCTATAGCATTGTATTTTCATACTTTGTTTGAACCTTTGGAATACCACATATCCCTATGTTACAATTACTGTGTGCAATGATGCTCTGCCTCCTACAACTCACTTTTTGAATTCACCAAATACTACATGCCAATGTGCAAGGAATAAGAGCTTCTACAATCTATAAGCTTCGTTGATTCCTTACAACCACCAATGTTAATAAATATATATTTATTATATTAGTCATTCAATTGAGAATCTATGACTAAGACGAAAGCACTAGTATTCATGCTAATTGCATGTATTTACAAAGGGCAGAGATAACTCGACTAAGTGTTTTTTATGCACATTTGAATTGTAGAGTGTTGGTTTCGAATATCGTAGTAAACAAAGTGTGTAATCATATATATTCTATTGTTGGCAATGGAAACAGAGTGCATTTGAGTCCTTTGCTAGACATTGATCTTAGTATTAGAAGTAAGTAAACCAAGAAACTAACTCTTGAAACTAAATGTGAACATAGATTGAGAAGCTTTGAACATATATTGATAGAGAATTGCAGATACATTACATTTCATATATGTAGTAAAGATTCATTTTGGTGAGATGGACATACCATAAGTCTATGATTTAGGGTCATATGGTATCAGAGCCTAGGTTCAAAAACACTTAGTGAAGAACCTGTATGGTAAACACATGTAATGGTTACCAACAAGGTGGGGAAGTGGTGCTACTAGGTCTAGAGATGAGTTAAAAACCAAGAATGGTGGGGATTTCTCATGAGAACATGAAAAGGAAGATTTGGAATCCAAGTTTACTTGGCTGGAGCAAAGCATTGTTGCATTGACAGAGATGGTAACACACCTGCTAATAAGGAAGGACACTTGGCATAGACTAAGCATGAAGATGACAAGGTCGACCAGAGATTCCAAAGGCAAGAAGCTTGGAGACTTGGGTAAAAACAATTTTCTTCCTTCATCCTCCAATATTCCACACAAGGTTGAATTGAAGCTTGAAATATCAATGTATGATGGTTAAGTTAACAATGAAACATTGAATAAATAGTCTAAACAATTGGAAGTTTATTTTGGCCTTTATCAAATCAAAGAAACACAATAGATTTTTTTTTCTCATTTTAAGATGTTTGGACATGCTCAATTGTAGTGGGAGAGATATGTAGATGCATTGAGGATAAGAAAAAATCCGATGGTTGCAAAACAAGAGGATTTGAAGGCATTGTTGAAATCACAATTCTATCTTGTAGGTTACAAAGAGGAGTATCTCATGAAAGAGTAGTACCTCTAGTAAGAACATGGACAAAGTGTATAAGAGTAAACATCTAAATTTCATAAGAAGGACATCATGTTTGAGAATTTCTTTGGAAGAACTGGGGTAGTGGTGAAGTATCTTGTAGGCCTATTCAACCATATCTAAAGGCAATTACAACTTCTTAGTGTGAAAATCATCAAGACGAGGCAAGCGAGAAAGCTGTCTACATTGAGATGGACTCTAGAAAGGGGAAACAAAAAAAAAGACCAAGAAGAGACCAACAAGACAAAAGGAAAGAATATTGTAGCCACAGTGCCAAAAAGGAAACATCCCCATAGGCATTTGTTGATGGGCGTAAGTGACACACCGTCAACTGGAAGGTCAAATCTGGACCAGGGTTGTCTAAATAACCCAAGCCATTTGGAGTGAGATGACCTGGCGGGTTTAATGGCTCAGTTGGCTGACTAAAATCCTAAATGAGAAAAAAGAAATCTAACAAACTACGATACTATGTACATGAATTTAATTATTTACAAGTGTTAAAGAAGAAACATAAGCATGTGATTATGAACATGGTATTTACAGTTTACAAGGTTTGAATGAAATCTTGCGAAAATGATTATTTGATAAAGTTTCTGAATCAAAATCAAATATGAACAACACTTTTTTTTTTAAAGATATTAAACAAAAAAAAATACTAAATGAATACGATTGAAACAATGACACAAAAACAGTCAAAGCTAATTAATGCCATCATCTTTTCATTCATAAACAACTCTAAATAAAAGAAAACAATGCATCTACTAACCTCTAACTGATCAATCATCAAAATCTAAGTTCCTTTCCTGCGTTGCATGAGCTCCTGTTTGTCCTATATTAAGAGGAAACCTATGACAGGGACAAATATAAATCTTCCTGAAGAAATTCAAGGAAGTAATTCATGCATTTGGAGTGAATTTAAAACAACAGAAAAATAACCAATTAATTTCCTTTGATCTCAAGATAATCAATAGCGGAGGACGAGAGAAATCTCAATCCTGGACATTGATGTTATAAATCATTTAATACCATAAGTAAACTCAAAGATAATTAAATAATTGTTTGATCACAAGCACAAACTAGATCAACAAATCATGGACAACGTTTAAATATTTACTGATATGAAATATCATATTATGACTGTTGGGCTCTAAAGATGTCCTAAAATATAACTTCTATGCATCATCCAAAGGTAGGCGCTGGCACAAGCATTTTACTTGTCACCTACGTAGGTTCTTAGCTTCCGTTTTTAATACCTGTCCTCCAGAGATGCAACCCCTGCAAAGGGACAACAATCGTAACAAAAGGAACGACAATTGTTTCATTCAAATGAACAACACCACCTGCAAAAGGAACAACAATCGTGACAAGGGAACGATAGTCGTTATATTGGGCCGAACTAATGTTGTATTAATTGAGTTGTAGTACTTGCCCAACTATTTAATTTGTCAACCCGGGGTTTGTAAACTGACGAAACACACACAAAGTATATGCAAGATTGAAGCGAGACTAATCTAATCTAATGTTTAAGCTACAACTGAAATTGAATCATTAATCTAACACACGACTAAAATTGAATCATTAATCTAATGCAGGAAATTGAAACACATGACTTGGAATTGAATTAATCTAGTTGCGTAAATGAAATTACTCTAAGAATGAGAAATAGCGTAAATGGAATTAATCTAGAAATGGAGAACTACATGAAGGAAAAACAAATACAACATGTGAAGAGTTGAATGACACAACAACATATGTGAGCTCACGCCAATGAAGCAATCTTACATTATAATAATCAAATCAATCTTGATAACAAAATAATTAAAGCATGAAAACCAAATCCATGAATCAAAGCTAAGAATCCCTTTCTCTTTCAAATCCTAATGACTCCCATTAATGACTACTCTAATTCCATACTCTAATTGCTTGATTACTACATTAATTGAATCCTCATGAAGAGAGAGCACTTTCTTTTATACATGAGAGCCTTGAAGATAAGATAACCATCTCATTATTATAGATCCACTTTTCTCTCAACCTATTTCCCATTATTACAAAATATAATCTCTTCAAATCCTCACATATATCTCTCATATATCTTGGATAAGATATTCCAACCAAATCTCCATGATCTTCTCCTTGGAACGGGCTTGAATTATCTCCTCAAATCTTGAAATGGTGGAGGAAGTATTCGAGAAGTCATTTTGAATTAATCCTTCACATATTCCTACACATTACAAAGCTCACACATTTTTGAGATATATATGAAAACATGTCGATTTTCTAACATTTAATCACAAATTCCCTTTTAATACTAAAATGAATAAAGTGGAAAATAATAAGGTGAAACCCAAATGTATTTATGGAACTGATGTCATGAAAGGTTAATGGGGCGATGAAATGTGAATAATAATGAAGGGAAAGGTGGATGAAAATAGGACATTTCTAAGCCCCAACATACCCCCCAACTTAACTTGTTGCATGTCCTCATGCAACCATGCATGGATCTTCTCAAGAAATTTTGGCATCTGAATGTTGGCTTTGAGTGATGATAATGAATGTTTTCCAGGATGAGATTTACATGAGTAACAACTGACATTTTTCTTATGGTTGGTTCTTGTGTGACAACCATGAATATAAAGAATGTTGGTTCTTGTGTTAACAACATTCATTTCGTTATTTGTTCTCTTGCTGTTATGATAATAATTTTCCTATATTTTTACTGGAAAATATATGCTATCAATGTGCATAAGGAAACATCACTGAGTATAAGAAAGCCCTTTTTTGTATATGTGTGAATCATGCCAATATGTATAACAGTGCTTATGAAGCAAAGTGCAACAGAGTATTGTTGGGAAAGAAATGTTGGAAAAGAAATGTTCATAAATGGTAAATGAGATGAAAAATGAAATGATGGTAGTGGAAAAGTGGAGTGATTATAGTGAATAAAGTCCCCTACCCCCCAACTGAACTGGTTGCATGTCCTCATGCAACGTGGCATAAGTCGTAGAAGTGAAAAGGAAAGGGAACTGGGTGAGGGAATTTTCCAAATTATTCATTGCTAGCAGTTAAGGAATTACATGATTAAATTTTAGAAAATAACATACCTCCACTTACCCAAAATGTTGATGAACTATGCAATAGGAATATGGCTGCTAGAGCATGGAAGATGTCGTTGTTGCAGGATCATGTGAAAAGTGACTACTGCTGGAGCTGCGACTGCTGTCTACTGGATCAGAGAATGTGGAGGGGAGGAATCTGAACTGCTGCTGAATGAATCATGGAAAAGAGAAAGTATGAAAGTGGAACTATGGTATTGTCATATGGCTGAAGTCATGCTGCTGTAACTGCTTATAGAGTCATGAAAAGTGTATAGTCTTCACCTGCTTCTAAACCTGATGGTACAATTCTAATCATGCGAATGAATGTGTCGATGTCAAGCATGAAAATAAGTCATTGGATTACCGACCAATGATGAATGTCATTAGCCAATGCGAGGCAACTCACCATTGATGTCAATGAGTGCCAAGGTACCCAAGTACATCTTGCGAAGTGCGAATGAATGAACTATTGTTGAGCCACTTGCAAGATCTGACGAATCAAGGATGATTTTAGGGGCTAAATTTCGTTCATGGGCTAATTTTCCATGGTTTTTCCAAAAACGATTCGCCTAAATTCTATAGGATAAAATTATTTTACCTTAAAAATCACCCAAATTTTATAAATACTATATAAAATCCTTAGAAATTTGAGTATTTTTACAAAAATATCGCCAATCTTTATAGTTGGCATATGAAGGATTAGTAAGATTCGCCAAGGTTTCTACATTTTAAAATAAATTTCCATCCTTAAAATCATCCTTGCTGACGATCAAGGGACATTGATGTATTCCCATCACTGTCAGCGAGAGAACTTGCCATTAAGGCATGCAAGCCTCTAGGTACTCAAACTGGACTCTAGTCTATATCCCAGATAAGGTGTTGAGGTTGATGGGGCAAGACTTGTGGAAAGGTGGGCCTTAAGGAATCCCACATCAGTCAACATGAGTTCTAATAAAAAGAGTGGTAGAACTATAAATGAAAAGATCTCAGTAGTAACAGTGTGTATGGCAAGGCAATGTAGTCATGGAAAGGGAGCTGGATAGTTTTATTGACAAGGAAAACTGAACTAAAAAAGCTAAAGAGATGTATGCAACTCAGAAAGACAGGCATGTGCGAAGTCATGAAGGATAATTTAATGGAAGATGGGCTGCAACACAAGGATGAACAATCTGCTTTGAAGGAGAACTGGAGGAAGACATTCATGACGCAAATGGGTTTATGAAAAAGGTTTCTGTGTAACAACAAACATCATGATGTTTATGATGAGTAATAACTCCTTCAAGCAGTCAAGAAAGCATGTCTTTTTTTCAAAAGTTTTTGTGATTTTTGAAAATCACTTCAGCAGCAAGATGCGATCGACCGCACTCCTGAAAAAAACTTAGTACAAATCCTGCATGAAAACTTGTGAGATGTTTAAAAATATAACATGCAGAAAGAAGAACAAATGCGACAAAGTAAAAATAAAATAAAATGCGTTGTATACCTCTTGTTGTGATTGTTGCACACGCGTTTGTTTCATTGTTGATTGCTTGCTAAAGTGACTCCGAGAAACCACTTAGCGTAAAATCGCAAAAACATGTTTGATATTGTTTTTAGGAATTACGCAAACGCCCAATTGCAATTTTATTTGTTTTGTTGTTTTTATTTTTATCTTTTATGAATTTTTAGATTTTACCTAAGATTTTTATTATATATATATATATATATATATATATATATATATATATTTGTTTTATATATTTTTATAATAAAACAAAAGAAATAAAATGAAATTGTTTTAAAACACAATTTTATAATAAAACAAACAACAATTTTTTTTTTATTATGTTTGACCTAAAATACTATATTGTTATAATAGTGCAACTAAAAATGAAACTATTTAAAACCAATTTTTATAATAAAAGAAACAATGTTTTTTTTTTTTTAATAAAACAAACGAATAAAAAAAACAAATAAAAGAAAAAGAATTAAATTTTATTATATAAGACAAGACAAACAATGCATGTTAACTTTCATATACCTGCACTAGCAAGCCACCATGAATGCTTCAACTGTTAGGAGAAAATTTGTGGCGCCCAACGTCCATTCTGCGTCTGCATTCCTCATACAGGATCGACATCAATTGTTCGTTCNTATAAGACAAGACAAACAATGCATGTTAACTTTCATATACCTGCACTAGCAAGCCACCATGAATGCTTCAACTGTTAGGAGAAAATTTGTGGCGCCCAACATCCATTCTGCGTCTGCATTCCTCATACAGGATCGACATCAATTGTTCGTTCTTTTTATCCAACTTTGACCTTTTCCATTGCCCATAATCGTCATGCTCAATCTTTGTGATTGTTGCCATTGTTGTGGACTGCCCACATTGGAGGCACACAAAGATGTCCACGACCATGCTCTCCATCCATTTTTCAAATCAAATTAATGAGACGGTGTGCAGACTCGGTTATTTCTATTTGCCACGATGAGCAACAAAACACATCCTAGGGCAACTAAAAACTGGAGGCTCTGCCATGATGAGTAGCAAAACACTTCCTCGGGCAACTAAAACATACATGGCAGGAACATTGAAAGTCTCAAACATCATTTGTGTCATCTTCTCTCGGTTAGCCTTTGGATCAAGAGGTGCTTCTGTGAGCAAAATAGGATGCTCCCCTGGAACTACACATAGCTCATTGTAGAATTTGTGATGCCAAATCTTCTCGATATCATCCCAATTGGTCACAATATTGTGCTCGATTGGATATTTGAGAGATAGAATACCACGCTTTGACTGGGATTCATCACCAACATATGCATCCTTCTGCCCCATACCAACCATGACGCCCGTGTTCCTTGGTCTACCAATAATAATGGGAAAAACTGCACGAGGAGCATCATCCCCCACAAATCCTACCTTAACCATACTGGATCCATTGTCACAGACAAGAGGTTGGATATCCTCATCAACCAAGGCGATCACTAGAAGCCTTACTTAGAGTAGGTGAAGAATGTATGGGATGAAATGATCACATGAAGTTTCAATCGATTGACTGCATTGTCAGAAACCCCAACAATGACAACATGTAGTAATGCACTAAAAACCTTCAGGGGTAATGCCATCAAAGATTGATCTCCAACAATATCACATTCACTTTGAAGACTATGAAGAATTGTAAGCAGGAGAGAGAGTCCCGTGGCTTCCCCAAAAACTCTGCCTGCTGAAATGTTAGCACCTAGAATCCACCATAGTGCCCACAACACATCACACTTAGCATCATCTTGTCATTTATACTGAGTTCCAGAAATGCTTGTCACCATGCCACTTTTAAAACCTCTATTAGCGCACCTAATTCTTCAGGATGAACTTGGCTAGTGTCCTCCAAGAGTGAGCATGATAGCAAGCACATCGGATTAATAGCAAGAGCAATCAGATATTATTCTGTCTGGTACAATAGGCGTAGCTAGCAAACTAAACGTGGCAAACTCGTAACCCATTACTGCAGAAATATACAGGTAGCATTATGCATATCGTTTTCGATTTTTGGGGAGTGCAACAATCTAATTTTAGATGTAGCGTGAAGGCTGACAGTCTGGAGATAATACCTCCAAAAAATTCTTCATTGATTACTGACAACAAAATTGCCAGATAATGCCAATCAAAGTTAGAACCAACTGTAATTATCTCTTCTTCAAAATCTAGATTAACTAAATATATATGGGACAATTAAAATGATAGTTTTATCTCGTTCAAAGAATCACGTCTAATTAAATATGGATTGGCAAGAAGATGCTGCAAATCAAATTAATACAAAATCAAACGAAAATGAGATTTAGTCTGGCAACCTCCAGCAGAAAAAATTCTTCATTCAGTTGAATGTACAAGTGGATCCCCTATTGTAGAAATTGCATTAGATGATATTCATTCATTGCTATATCACTAAAAATAAGTAACCGCCTCTATCTCTCTCGGTTTGTGTTAACAAATAGTTATTAGAGAACTCACACATAGGCATAGGATGCTGAGATTCCTCCTTAGGTTCAACGTCAATTATATGCTATGGTCTTGGACTTCCGCTCTGTTGCATTCATCTTTCCGCTTGACACTTCCCCCCCCCCTTTTTTTATATACTATCTGTAGCAAAAGTGAATACAATGAATATGCTCATAATGAAGGCCATAAAAAAAAAATGCTGTGATTTGCACAATGATCCCCTGGGGTGTTTTAAGATCATCTATGGGTAGGAAGATATCTTTAGATACCGGAAAATTTGTCTCCATAAACCTTTCGCTTTCAACCAATATGACTGTACTTTTAGATAGGCAAAACAAATGAGACTCGCGAGAGCACCGCTAGCTTCCATAAGTTGTTTGCCTTGATTTTTCATCAATCAATGTACCAGGTAGATAAAAGACAGTTTACCTCATCCACAAAGCAGAGTCAAAGAAAATACTGGGCACAGAGGTAGAGGCAGTTAATCATGCAATGAACCTCATATGGGAAATATTTGGCTTGATATAGCATATTTAGATCTTGGCTCTGGTGAAATTGCAAATTGTTGACGTTTATTTGTTCGATCAAGCTTATGTGATGATTTCTGCACATATGATATTTTGTTTGTTGCAGGGTTATCTCCAGGGGTCTACAGGATAAGGGACGAAGGCAAAAACATGGCACGCAAACCAAAAATAAACCAGGCTGAAGTTTAAAATGAGAAGAGTGTGGTCATGAAGTTGTTTCAATTGTTGTTTTAGCTTGGAGTTTCTGCTCAGCTCTTATCTTGTATGAATTGCAGACCTTATTCATTTACATTATTATTTTTTTAATGTACTTACTATTTTATTGTTTTTCTTTGCAGACACAAGCATGCACAACTTCTTATTTATTTTTTCTATTATAAAGAATAAAAGAAAAATTTATTTTGCAAGCTTAAAAATTTATGAGAAAATGGAAGATGAAAAATAGATCAGGCAAAATTTTTCGTTTCGTCAATTAATTGATATCTTTAAAATCAACCAATTAGTCATCCTACTTTCTGATCCTCGCGATAACACGAAGCATGGAGGAGAGCATACTTATTTTAGAAAAAAAAAAAAAACTTGAAAATAAAACCCTACCTACACTACGCTAATTAGAAATGAGAACCTCTTGCGCGCCTAATGGTTCTTCATTAAATATGCAAGGTTCTTCGTATGTTGATTCTTTGTTTGCCCAAGGAGGAGTGAATAAGCTTTTGGCTGCTGTCAAGATCTCCTCCTCCAGAGAAGAGGAGACCCCGACTTTTGCTAGGATCTGAGTAAGTTGTTCCAAGCTTAAATTCTTTGTTAAATCATGTTAAAAAAAGGATTCTTACATCACCCAAATCAAAATGAAAAACTTAAAAAAACACTCTTGCTAAAACATAAAAAAATTACTCTTCACAGTTGCGGAAATTAAAATGTTCTTGATAGTTGGTAGGGACAGTGAGGAATATACACTGAAGCAACTCTATGACCCTTAGAACCAACACATGTAGATCACTCTTGCAAAAATTTAAACTAATCTTGCGGAAATTGAAACTACTTTTACCTAGTTGGTAGGGAGAACATGAGGAGTCTCCTCTCACGAGATTCTATGTCCCCTTACCAACACGTCTAGATCACACTTGCAGAAATTAAACACTCTTGCATAAATTGAAATTTGCAGAAATTGAAATTAATTCTACCTAGTTGGTAGGGAGAACATGAGGAGTCTTCTCTCACGAGCTTCTATGTCCCCTTACCAACACGTCTAGATCACACTTGCAAAAATTAAACACTCTTGCATAAATTGAAATTTGCAGAAATTGAAATTACTTCTACCTAGTTGGTAGGGAGAACATGAGGAGTCTCCTCTCACGAGCTTCTATGACCCCTTACCAAAACGTCTAGATCACACTTGCATGAATTGAAATGAAAAAGAAACTAATACCTGAATCCATCGTGCTTCCCCGACAACAACGCCAAAATGTTGGGCTCTAAAGATGTCCTAAAATATAACCTCTATGCAACATCCAAAGGTAGGCGCTGGCACAAGCATTTTACTTGGCACCTACATAGGTTCTTACCTTCCGTTTTCAATACCCATCCTCCAGAGATGCAACCCCTGCAAAGGGACAACAATCGTAACAAAAGGAACGACAATTGTTCTGTTCAAATGAACAACACCACCTGCAAAAGGAACAACAATCGTGACAAGGGAACGTCAATCGTTATATTGGGCCGAACTAATGTTGTATTAATTGAGTTGTAGTACTTGCCCAACTATTTAATTTGTCAACCCGGGGTTCGTAAACTGACGAAGCACATGCAAAGTATATGCAAGATTGAAACAGGACTAATCTAATCTAATGTTTAAGCTACAACTGAAATTGAATCATTAATCTAACACACGACTGAAATTGAATCATTAATCTAATGCAAGAAATCGAAGCACACGACTTGGAATTTAATTAATCTAGTTGCGTAAATGAAATTACTCTAAGAATGAGAAATTGCGTAAATGGAATTAATCTAGAAATGGAGAACTACATGAAGGAAAAGCAAATACAACATGTGAAGAGTTGAATGACACAACAACATATGTGAGCTCACGCCAATGAAGCAATCTTACATTATAATAATAAAATCAATCTTCATAATAAAATAATGAAAGCATGAAAACCAAATCCATGAATCAAAGCTAAGAATCCATTTCTCTTTCAAATCCTAATGACTACCATTAATGACTACTCTAATTCCATACTCTAATTGCTTGATTACTACATTACTTGAATCCTCATGAAGAGAGAGCACTCTCTTTTATACATGAGAGCCTTGAAGATAAGATAACCATCTTATTATTACAGATCCGCTTTTCTCTCAAACTATTTCCCATTATTACAAAATTCAATCCCTTCAAATCCTCACATATATCTCTCATATATCTTGGATAAGATATTCCAACCAAATCTCCATGATCTTCTCCTTGGAATGGGCTTGAATTATCTCCTCAAATCTTGAAATGGTGGAGGAAGTATTCGATAAGTCCTTTTGAATTAATCCTTCACATATTCCTACACATTACAAAGCTCACACATTTTTGAGATATATATGAAAACATGTCGATTTTCTAACATTTAATCACAAAATCCCTTTTATTACTAAAATGAATAAAGTGGAAAATAATAAGGTGAAACACAAATGTATTTATGGAAATGATGTCATGAAAGGTTAGTGGGGCGATGAAATGTGAATAATAATGAAGGGAAAGGTGGATGAAAATAGGACATTTCTAAGCCCCAGCAATGACAAGACTAAAGCTAAATCATTAATAATAACATCTCATAACATAGAAGTAATAGGAGAATAAAATAAGACCATCATTTTACAATTCACATAGGACTAAAGCCAAAAACAAATTGTTCTCCTATATTGCTTCCACAAATTATATGTCCATATTGTAATCCAGGAAAAGTTGTTCTTTAACACTAAACAACAACTACTATTTAAACAAGTCTTGGATTAGTAACCTCTTATCATACAAGATAGAGGATGATCCCTGAAATAAAGCTTGCTTACAAAAATAGAATAACAAAAAGATACTCCTGTAGGAGTCTTTAGATAAAAAATAATTACATAAATGAGATTTTTCTTTCAAAAATGAGAAATTACTAAGCTATCAAGTGCTTAATCCATAATTTATTCTCCTTGAAAATAGCCTCATAAACTGTTGTTTTCCTGAAAAAGATAAAACGAAATTGAATTTTAGATAACAATACAAACTAATAATTTCAAAAGATAAGCTACATGATTATGTAGCTAGTCTAAAATAGTAAAAATAAAATAAAAAATAAATCTTTCTATTTATTTTTCAAACAGAACCAAATCAAAAAAGAATCAAAACAACTTTTTACCATTTCATATATTAGACAAATAAGCATCTGGTAAATCCAAATTTATGATGGTGTTGAAATTTGTTGAGATTTTTTTTTGATAATTACATTACTAGCCTGCGTAATCCTCTTGTTTGTAAAAATTAAGTTTGAATTACTCTGTTTTGCATACCTGCCTTTTTTTCTTGACAATTGATTTGTTTAAAACCACCTGTGTTGGCTCATGAATAGGAACCACATGAAACCTGTCCTTTAACACATCTAAAATCTCCTCCAATGACTTTCTAGGCATGAAAACAGATCGTGGCTTTTTGCCCAATGGGTTCCAAATAGCAACAAAAGTTCGATCTGTGGTAGCATGGTCTTATTGTGGATCAACACATAGGTTTTCGACAGTAGGGTTAGACATGGAAGAGATGGGGTTTTTATTAAGATGGAGAGGCAATTCTACTACAGTCTCGGGTAGGGTAAAATCATTTTGAAATAAGAAATCTTCCCAAGTATCCCCAACCTTAGATAGATGCGACAACACAAGAATTCGAATTAGACCATGGTAAAAAAAAGGCTTGACATGGGATTTACCTTCTGTCTTTGATAAAGCTTAGACATTTTCAGCAGACTTATAAACAAAAGAAGGGCATATATAACTTGGAACCCAACAAAACCAATAATAGGCTTGAGTCTTTGAGAAAAATAAATAAAAACAAAAACACTTACCTCAGTCGCAAAAGAAATTATGAAATTATTCCCTCCAAAGAATGATATGTATCTCTGAAAATGTGTGGTTTCTGAAAAAACTGCCCTTGTGGAAGGTAAATGACCCCATTTCCGAAATGGGTTTTAAAGGGTTTGACCAAATTCGTAATCATTTGCTCCGAAACCTTCCCGCAAAAATGTGTCTCAGGCATGCAGTTACGGGTTTCTTGAAAAAAGAAACTCAGAGTCATTTGGTTCAATCTGAACCAAAGGAGCCGTGGTCACTGTCAAATGGGCGCAGTAGATATTACCAGGGATAATTTTGGGTTTCCAACAGACGAGCAACATAAACAGGTCTGAGCGGAGAGTGAAAGCATGAAAATAACAGAGCCTGGGGGCCATCATAGCTCGGATAGGAGAATTAGGGTTCATGAAAACCAGAGGGTTCATAGAATTCCATACCATCTCTCACGATGAGTTCCAAAACCTACATAGTACAAAATCCTATGCACATAATGAATAGCTTCATCAATGTTTTGGGCCAGTAAGGTAAGGAGAAAACACAAGTACAACATGCTTGTACTCATTGGTATGAATGCTGATATGACCATTAAACTCATGAAAAGAATATTAACAGTTAACCAAGGATCTTCATGCATCAAAACATTTCGACAATGAACTATCGAACCATTGAATTCATAACAACCATAATAAAACAATAAAAATTCGATAATGGATTAATCAACCATTTCATAAGATTTGAATTTTAATCACACATCGATGGATTTTAAAATGATATTTCTAAGGTAAAAGATTATTAAACCAACCCAAGTTTTATGTTTAAATTCATGCTAACAGTCATGAATTAAAAAAACAACAACAAATGAAAACGCAAACGATAAAGATTCAATAAGGTAAGCTTTAATCCAACAATCGTTTCGAAGCTCAGAAAAAATGTTTACAAATTGGAAGGTGATGGAAACTACATAAAAATATATAATCTCTTTATGGGAACTCAGATTGTGATAAGAATCGAAAAATATTGGTGGCTTCCAACAATGGCGACATACTGGGTGAAACAGTTATCTCTGCATCACCATAAAATTTATGTCAGGGGGTCAGATGAAATAAATTTCTAGAAACAATCAACAATAGGTCAAGCATTCAAATCATAACTCAGAAAATAATGCAGCTTAGCATAAGATGTATTTCTGTCTAAAAACTGTAATCCGGTATCTAACTTAGATTACAAGTGTAGCGATGTTTATGTAGTTGACTTCGATACTGTTGACAGGGCCACTGCTGCCAGCATGCGTCCATAGCTTCGACAGGGATGCCATTTAACCCACTCCAGTACCTCTATCTCGTCCAAGAGTCGTCCAAAAGAACATCTTCACACTTGATCAAATTAAAAACATACCTGGGGATCTTCTTAGACCCGACATTGCTTCGCTGCCAGCAGGCCTGTTCAATACACCGACGAAGTTGCCTTGGTATCATTCATGCATTTACCCGCTGCCAGCAGACCTGTTTAGTGTCCCGGGGGGTTCACAAACACTTCCCAAACATTACAGTGCCTTCAACCCTCTAGAATTTGTTTATAAGAACTTCATGGCATTCAAGAGGGTGAGGTGATATTGAAAATCTCATAGTTTGGAATACATTTTTTGATCATTTACAAATTATTCTCCCTTTTTTTTGATGACCTTCATCACACTTTGGACACTTACATTTCTGTTAGGAAACCATCTCTAGGAGGGGAAGGTACAACTGAGTTGTTTTCCTCAAAACAGGGACAACGTTAGAAGCTTATTAATGATAATCGCATCTACTTGTAATTTCAAGGAGAAACCATAAACACTGATTGAACAGAAACTTCCCTCTGTTGATCTGAGTTTTAACACTTACTGCTCAGGTGCTTGAAAAGTTATTAGATGCTGCTAATGGATAAGAGTTATGATTCCCTTCAACAAATGAAATGGCGTCTCAGACATAATTATTTAGAAAACAAATCAAATTCAAGAAAAGTGAAAAGAACCAAAATCAAAAACAAAAAAAGGAAATTAAAAATATTTACAAGAGGGTAGACCTGAAATCATCAAACGAAATATCTCCTGAGAGAGACTAAAAGAAAAAAAGAAAAATCCTTATTAATATGAGTGCAGTCCTACTTGTGGCACCTTGGGTTAGGGTTGAAATGACAGTTCAAATTTACTTATCCCTTTATTTTTCATTTAAAATTTCCATGATGATACTGTGTTTTTGAAAAGAGATATTCAACGAAAACCAGAGAGAAAAGGATTAAAGCAGACTTCCCTAACAACAGTCATGTTATGGCTCCCTTGGTGTGCCCACTTGTGTTCTTTAACTGCATTATTACAGAGAGAAACAATGAGAAATAAAACTAAAGGAAAACTACTCCTAAACCTACTCTAACTACTAAATAGATGAAAAACGCTAAGTAAAATTGTATTTCCAGTGCATCCACAAGAACATCTTCAATCCTGCAAGGCGTAGAAAGTCAAAAATCAACACAAAAGAGTGTAGTATTTGCAGATACAAAAGAAATATGTCATGCTTACCTCCTATATATTCATTTAAGAACAAAACAAGCACAACCTTACCATTCTTTTGAAACTTCTTGATGTATGAATCTTCCAACCATTTTGCAATCTTGTCGTGATATGGGTCATAATGGCATGTAAGAGTGTAAGTAAGTTTGGAAAACTTGTCAAGATTATGGGGACCTGACATAACCATCAACCAAGGCCGAAGTGCCCCATCCTCCCGACAATTCTCCAAGTGTTCATTAATTTCTTCACATGGAGGATCTAAAAGAAATATGTCATGCTTACTTTCTAGATATTTAGGTAAAAACAAAGCAAGCACAACTTTATCTTTATTATGAATATTTTTTATGTACGAATCTTCAAGCCATTCTAAGATTCTGTTATAAAAATTAGGATGCAAACTATGACTTTGATAAAATGGATATATCAATGGGGAACACATCATAAGAAGATTCATGACATCAATTAGATTATTGGTTTGAATGCTTCCTTTGATGAGATTGATCGTTTCAAAATGTGAAGCATAAACATTAAAATTTGAACTAATCAAAGAATGAATATGCAATGTAGAATATTCGGTCTCCATAAGAATGAGTGCATTGTATTTTTCAAAAATAAATCGTGTAAAATCATCTTGGAACATGTCTTTTTCCCATGTGAGTGATGAAAGTGAAAGAGCGTCAAATCCGACTTCATAAATGTTTTGTTTGGAATTAATTTCACCAAATCTTGGCATATTGAAAAGATCTGATTGTGATGGAAAAGAGTAATATACTGTGGGTAAAGTAGCATGTCCACCAGAATCTAAGAAGAGATTAAGATATAAAGAGTAAAAGGAATCAGAAATGAGCATGTGAAAAGAATCTTTTGAGCTATGATATTTAACAATGGTATTCTCAAGACATTAACTTTCCTTAAAACTTTCACTTTGTTTTGGTGATAAATTCTTCAACATAATATGATCATCTAAATTTGCCTCCTGTATGATAGATAATTCAAAACTTTCATGATGAACATCTAATCTTTCATGTGGATAAGGTATGATTTGAGGATGAAGGTTTAAGGTTTCTTCTTCAAATTGCAGATTTACATTTCTAATCAATTTCATTGGAATGTTAGAAAGCTTAAGATTGTTTTCATCACCTAAGTGTCCTTCAATAACTGAATTTAAGTACTGATTAGAGCAAGAGTTAGAATAATATGGACATTCATCTAGACCCACAATAAAACCTCCTTCCACGATAGTTGAGGATTGAGTATACAATGATTCAGAGGAAAAACCCATTTGATTTCTAGTAAGAACCTTTTCAGTAGATTCTACCTCCCTTGCTTGTTCAAAATTTTCGGATAGATTCCTCTCATCCCGCGAACAAAATTCTTCTTGCAATTGAGTGATAGGATTTGTAACCAATTCATCATTTGCAATTGAATATGACTGGATGAAAGGGACAAAAGCATCATAGAGGAGATTTAGTACAAATGACATGTCATCAAGATTAAATTTACAGAGAACATGATGGATTCTTGTTGAAAATCCTTCTGGAGATGAATTGTCATTGATTAGTAAAGTCTAAAATTCTTCACATAATTGATTGTAATCATAGTTTTCAAAAGCATCTAAAAATTCCCCTACAAATTGAAACCAATCAATAATGTGATATGCTGGAAAAGACTCAACCAATGTTTAATCCGACCCCTAAAAGTAAAAGAGAACAATCTGCATAAAACCTTTAAATCAAAAATATCATGCTTGATGCATTTACACCAAAACTTGTTAAGATGGTCTTTTGCAGACACATTTCCCCCACCATCAAAGGTGAGTTTTGAAAAGCGAGAAACTGTCTCGTTGGGAATATTAGGTAATGAGAAGTGGAAAGCATGTTCCAACACAGTGATTTGGGGAGCCATGGAAATTAAATACATTCGAAACAAAGGCTCTTGCAAGGACAACTTGTTAGTCTGGCATGCCTTCTAGTGCATTTCAAGATGACACAGAAGAAGACTTTATAAATATGGAATTATGACAGGCTGAGGGGTAAAACTTTAATCAGTAAAATTACCTCGGCCCTCCTTCTAGTGCCATTTGTTGATGGGCGTAAGTGACACACCATCAACTGGAAGGTCAAATCCGGACCGAGGTTGTCTAAAGAAACCAAGCCGTTTTGAGTGAGATGACCTGATGAGTTTAATGGCTCCGCTGGTCGACTAAAATCCTAAATGAGAAAAAATAAATCTAACAAACTACGATACTATGTACATGGGTTTAATTATTTACAAGTGTTAAAGAAGAAACACAAGCATGTGATTATGAACATGGTATTTACAGTTTACAATGTTTGCATGAAATCTGCAAAAATGATTGTTTGATAAAGTTTCTGAATCAAAATCAAATATGAACAACACTTCTTTTTGTTTTTTTTAAAGATATTAAACAAATAAATAATAAATGAATATGATTAAAACAATGACACAAAAACAGTCAAAGCTAATTAATGCCATCATATTTTCATTCATAAACAACTCTAAATACAAGAAAACAATGCATCTACTAACCTCTAACTGACCAGTCATCAAAATCTAAGTTCCTTTCCTGCGTTGCATGAGCTCCTGTTTGTCCTGTATTAAGAGGAAACCTATGACAGGGACAAATATAAATCTTCCTGAAGAAATTCAAGGAAGTATTTCATGCATTTGGAGTGAATTTAAAACAACAGAAAAATAACCAATTAATTCCTGTGATCTCAAGATAATCAATAGCGGAGGACGAGAGAAATCTCAATCATGGACATTGATGTTATGAATCATTTAATAACATAAGTAAACTCAAAGATAATTAAATAATTGTTTGATCACAAGCGCAAACTAGATCAACAAATCATGGACTTCGTTTAAATATTTACTGATATGAAATATCATACTGTGACAAGACTAAAGCTAAATCATTAATAATAAAATCTCATAACATAGAATTAACAAGAGAATAAAATAAGACCAACATTTTACAATTCACATAGGACTAAAGCCAAAAGCAATTTGTTCTTCTATATTGCTTCCACAAATTATATGTCCATATTTTAATCTAGGAAAAGTTGTTCTTTAACACTAAACAACAACTACTATTTAAACAAGTCTTGGATCAATAACCTCTTATCATACAAGATAGAGGATGATCCCTGAAAATAAGCTTGCTTACAAAAATAGAATAACAAAAATATACTCCTGTAGGAGTCTTTACATAAAAAATAATTACATAAATGAGATTTTTCTTTAAAAAATGAGAAATTACTAAGCTATCAAGCGCTTAATCCATAATTTATTTTCCTTGAAAATAGCCTCATAAACTGTTGTTTTCCTGAAAAAGATAAAACTAAATTGAATTTTAGATAACAATACAAACTAATAATTTCAAAAGATAAGCTATAGGAATCTGTAGCTAGTCTAAAATAGTAAAAATAAAATAAAAAATAATTCTTTCTATTTATTTTTCAAACATAACCAAATCAAAAAAGAATCAAAACAACTTTTTACCATTTCAGATATTAGACAAAGAAGCATCTGATAAATCTGAATTTATGATGGTGTTGAAATTCGTTGAGATTTTTTTTTTGATAATTATATTAGCAACCTGCTTAATCCTCTTGTTTGTAAAAAATAAGTCTGAATTACTCTGTTTTGCATACCTGTCTTTTTTCTTGACAATTGATTTGTTTAAAACCACCTGAGTTGGCTCATGAATAGGAACCATAGGAAACCTGTCCTTTAACACATCTAAAATCGCCTCCAATGACTTTCTAGGCATGAAAATAGATCGTGGCTTTTTGCCCAATGGGTTCTGAATAGCAACAAAAGTTCGATCTGTGGTAGAATGGTCTTCTTGTGGATCAACACACAGGTTTTTGATAGTAAGGTTAGACATGCAGGAGCTGGGGTTTTTATTGAGATGGAGAGGCAATTCTACTGCAGTCTCAGGCAGGGCAAAATCATTTCGAAACAAGAAATCTTCCCAAGTATCCCCAGCCTTAGATAGATGCAACATCACAAGAATTTGAATTAGACCATGGTAAAAAAAAGGCTTGACATGGGATTTACCTTCTGTCTTTGATAAAGCTTAGACATTTTCTGCAGACTCATAAACAAAATAAGGGCATATATAACTTGGAACCCAACAAAACCAATAACAGGCTTGAATCTCTGAGCAAAATAAATAAAAACAAAAATACTTACCTCAGCCGCAAAAGAAATTCTGGAATTATTCCCTCCAAAGAACGATATGTGTCTCTGAAAATGTGTGGTTTCTGAACAAATTGCTTACGTGGAAGGTAAATGACCCCATTTCCGAAATGGGTTTTAAAGGGTTTGGCCAAATTCGTAACCGTTTGCTCAGAAACCTTCCCGCAAAAACGTGTCTCAAGCATGCAGTTACGGGTTTTCTTGAAAAAAGAAACTCAGAGTCATTTGGTTCAATCTGAACCAAAGGAGCCATGTTCACTGTCAAATAGGCACAATAGATATTACCAGAGATAAGTTTGGGTTTCCAACAGACGAGCAATAGAAATAGGTCTGAGAAGAGAGTGAAAGCATGGAAATAACAGAGCCTGGGGGCTATCATAGCTCGGATAGGAGAATTAGGGAGCATGAAAACCAGAGGGTTCATAGAATTCCATACCATCTCTCATGATGAGTGCCAAAACCTACAGAGTACAAAACCCTATGCACATAATGAATAGCTTCATCAATGTTTTGGGCCAGCAAGGTAAGGAGAAAATGCAAGTACAACATGCCTGTACTCATTGGCATGAATGTTGATATGACCATTAAACTCATGAGAAGAATATCAACAGTTAACCAAGGTTCTTCATGCATCAAAACATTTCGACAATGAACTATCGAACCATTGAATTCCTAACGACCATAATAAAACAAGAAAAATTCGATAATGGATTAATCAACCATTTCATAAGATTTGAATTTTAATCACACATGGGTGGCTTTTAAAATGATATTTCTAAGGTAAAATATTATTAAACCAAGCCAAGTTTTATGTTTAAATTCATGCTTACAGTCATGAATTAAAAAAAAACAACAAACAAAAATGCAAACGATAAAGATTCAATAAGGTAAGCTTTAATCCAATAATCGTTTCGAAACTCAGAAAAAAAATGTTTACAAATTGGAAGGTGATGGAAAATACATAAACATATATAATCTCTTTATGAGAACTCAGATTATGATAAGAATCGAAAAATATTGGTGGCCTCCAATAACATTGTAAACATGGTGATGATGTACATGGGCACACATATAAGAAGTGTTGGAAACTTCGTTGAGAATTGCATCCAAAGTGATACAAATCCAAGAAAGGAGCAAATGCAACTATGAAGACAAAAGAAACAATGGTAGAAATAACCTCTGATGTGGATGAAGCCATAACCTACATCACATTGCAATAGCCAAGGGAAATAGGAAACAAAAATGCACTATTCCAAATCAAAGTAAAAGTGAAGGACCAAAAGTTAAATGCTTTGTTTGACAATGTTTCTCAATGTAATATGATTTATGAACCCTTAATAGATGAGCTTGGTCTAGAAACTCATTATTTAGTACAACCATGTTCATTGGGTTGGATCCAAGAGAAATTTTCCATGAGAATCACTAGGAGATGCAAATTCAGTTTTTCCATTAATGTTGATTATGTTGATGAAGTAGCATGCGAAGTTGAACCATTAAATTCTTGTGAAGTGATATTTTCCAAACCATCCTTATGGGATAAGTATTGACTTTCTATAGAAAATAGAACAAATACTGCTTGGTTAAAGGTGGTAAGGCCTACCTCATCGAAACACACAAAGGGAGAGGAAGAACACTTCCAGTAGAAACAAAATGAGGGAAGACAAACAAATTGATTGGGGAAAACAAGAAGCAAGTATCCTTCATATTTGATGGAGTAGTAGACTCAGGGATACAAGTGGAGGCCATGTGCTTCCATCTCCTATGCATACCAAATTTTGGAGACCAAAAGCCTTCTAATGTGGAGGTGTAATCCAAAACAGATAGACACAAACAATGAATGGATTTAATGGCTCAATGCAATGAAGAACATTTGACAAAGTTAGAATATTTTCTATGGAAGCAAAGCTCGAGACTACGAAATTGAAGATGAGGTCAAAGGATGTAGTTGACAGTGTGAAGGGCCCCATGCTTGTTCAATTTGCTACCACTTGCCTCCAAAGTGTTGCATTGATATTGAAAACACAAAATAATTAAAGAATTAAAGGATCACAATAAAGAAAGACAATTGTCAACAAAAGGACAAAGAAGAGGAAGAGTGATAAAGTTAGGGAGTTGAAGAGTTGGGGATCCCTAGCCTTCCAACTGCTCCCAGTAAGCTAATTCTACTTAAAAAAAAATCCATTACATTGGAGAATGGGTTCCTTAGTAGAGAAGAGAAGGATTACATAAAAATTTCCGAGTTTGTAATCCATAGTGCTCCGTAGAGCCAAAACACTATTGTAATTCTACAAATTTATATGAAATCAAGCATGAACAAAGCCATTTGATGTTGGAGTTTTTCCTTTGGGTTTTCTCCAGGGTAATTCTATTGTTTATGGTATTTAATTTTCTATGTGAATGAGGTATGTTGTGTAATTGCTTTAGTTTGGTATGCTCATGTGCAAATTCTAATTATTTGGCT
>JASDQU010100981.1:391201-403606 GCA_032191745.1 Picea mariana
TGGATAAGATATTCCAACCAAATCTCCATGATCTTCTCCTTGGAATGGGCTTGAATTATCTCCTCAAATCTTGAAATGGTGGAGGAAGTATTCGATAAGTCCTTTTGAATTAATCCTTCACATATTCCTACACATTACAAAGCTCACACATTTTTGAGATATATATGAAAACATGTCGATTTTCTAACATTTAATCACAAAATCCCTTTTATTACTAAAATGAATAAAGTGGAAAATAATAAGGTGAAACACAAATGTATTTATGGAAATGATGTCATGAAAGGTTAGTGGGGCGATGAAATGTGAATAATAATGAAGGGAAAGGTGGATGAAAATAGGACATTTCTAAGCCCCAGCAATGACAAGACTAAAGCTAAATCATTAATAATAACATCTCATAACATAGAAGTAATAGGAGAATAAAATAAGACCATCATTTTACAATTCACATAGGACTAAAGCCAAAAACAAATTGTTCTCCTATATTGCTTCCACAAATTATATGTCCATATTGTAATCCAGGAAAAGTTGTTCTTTAACACTAAACAACAACTACTATTTAAACAAGTCTTGGATTAGTAACCTCTTATCATACAAGATAGAGGATGATCCCTGAAATAAAGCTTGCTTACAAAAATAGAATAACAAAAAGATACTCCTGTAGGAGTCTTTAGATAAAAAATAATTACATAAATGAGATTTTTCTTTCAAAAATGAGAAATTACTAAGCTATCAAGTGCTTAATCCATAATTTATTCTCCTTGAAAATAGCCTCATAAACTGTTGTTTTCCTGAAAAAGATAAAACGAAATTGAATTTTAGATAACAATACAAACTAATAATTTCAAAAGATAAGCTACATGATTATGTAGCTAGTCTAAAATAGTAAAAATAAAATAAAAAATAAATCTTTCTATTTATTTTTCAAACAGAACCAAATCAAAAAAGAATCAAAACAACTTTTTACCATTTCATATATTAGACAAATAAGCATCTGGTAAATCCAAATTTATGATGGTGTTGAAATTTGTTGAGATTTTTTTTTGATAATTACATTACTAGCCTGCGTAATCCTCTTGTTTGTAAAAATTAAGTTTGAATTACTCTGTTTTGCATACCTGCCTTTTTTTCTTGACAATTGATTTGTTTAAAACCACCTGTGTTGGCTCATGAATAGGAACCACATGAAACCTGTCCTTTAACACATCTAAAATCTCCTCCAATGACTTTCTAGGCATGAAAACAGATCGTGGCTTTTTGCCCAATGGGTTCCAAATAGCAACAAAAGTTCGATCTGTGGTAGCATGGTCTTATTGTGGATCAACACATAGGTTTTCGACAGTAGGGTTAGACATGGAAGAGATGGGGTTTTTATTAAGATGGAGAGGCAATTCTACTACAGTCTCGGGTAGGGTAAAATCATTTTGAAATAAGAAATCTTCCCAAGTATCCCCAACCTTAGATAGATGCGACAACACAAGAATTCGAATTAGACCATGGTAAAAAAAAGGCTTGACATGGGATTTACCTTCTGTCTTTGATAAAGCTTAGACATTTTCAGCAGACTTATAAACAAAAGAAGGGCATATATAACTTGGAACCCAACAAAACCAATAATAGGCTTGAGTCTTTGAGAAAAATAAATAAAAACAAAAACACTTACCTCAGTCGCAAAAGAAATTATGAAATTATTCCCTCCAAAGAATGATATGTATCTCTGAAAATGTGTGGTTTCTGAAAAAACTGCCCTTGTGGAAGGTAAATGACCCCATTTCCGAAATGGGTTTTAAAGGGTTTGACCAAATTCGTAATCATTTGCTCCGAAACCTTCCCGCAAAAATGTGTCTCAGGCATGCAGTTACGGGTTTCTTGAAAAAAGAAACTCAGAGTCATTTGGTTCAATCTGAACCAAAGGAGCCGTGGTCACTGTCAAATGGGCGCAGTAGATATTACCAGGGATAATTTTGGGTTTCCAACAGACGAGCAACATAAACAGGTCTGAGCGGAGAGTGAAAGCATGAAAATAACAGAGCCTGGGGGCCATCATAGCTCGGATAGGAGAATTAGGGTTCATGAAAACCAGAGGGTTCATAGAATTCCATACCATCTCTCACGATGAGTTCCAAAACCTACATAGTACAAAATCCTATGCACATAATGAATAGCTTCATCAATGTTTTGGGCCAGTAAGGTAAGGAGAAAACACAAGTACAACATGCTTGTACTCATTGGTATGAATGCTGATATGACCATTAAACTCATGAAAAGAATATTAACAGTTAACCAAGGATCTTCATGCATCAAAACATTTCGACAATGAACTATCGAACCATTGAATTCATAACAACCATAATAAAACAATAAAAATTCGATAATGGATTAATCAACCATTTCATAAGATTTGAATTTTAATCACACATCGATGGATTTTAAAATGATATTTCTAAGGTAAAAGATTATTAAACCAACCCAAGTTTTATGTTTAAATTCATGCTAACAGTCATGAATTAAAAAAACAACAACAAATGAAAACGCAAACGATAAAGATTCAATAAGGTAAGCTTTAATCCAACAATCGTTTCGAAGCTCAGAAAAAATGTTTACAAATTGGAAGGTGATGGAAACTACATAAAAATATATAATCTCTTTATGGGAACTCAGATTGTGATAAGAATCGAAAAATATTGGTGGCTTCCAACAATGGCGACATACTGGGTGAAACAGTTATCTCTGCATCACCATAAAATTTATGTCAGGGGGTCAGATGAAATAAATTTCTAGAAACAATCAACAATAGGTCAAGCATTCAAATCATAACTCAGAAAATAATGCAGCTTAGCATAAGATGTATTTCTGTCTAAAAACTGTAATCCGGTATCTAACTTAGATTACAAGTGTAGCGATGTTTATGTAGTTGACTTCGATACTGTTGACAGGGCCACTGCTGCCAGCATGCGTCCATAGCTTCGACAGGGATGCCATTTAACCCACTCCAGTACCTCTATCTCGTCCAAGAGTCGTCCAAAAGAACATCTTCACACTTGATCAAATTAAAAACATACCTGGGGATCTTCTTAGACCCGACATTGCTTCGCTGCCAGCAGGCCTGTTCAATACACCGACGAAGTTGCCTTGGTATCATTCATGCATTTACCCGCTGCCAGCAGACCTGTTTAGTGTCCCGGGGGGTTCACAAACACTTCCCAAACATTACAGTGCCTTCAACCCTCTAGAATTTGTTTATAAGAACTTCATGGCATTCAAGAGGGTGAGGTGATATTGAAAATCTCATAGTTTGGAATACATTTTTTGATCATTTACAAATTATTCTCCCTTTTTTTTGATGACCTTCATCACACTTTGGACACTTACATTTCTGTTAGGAAACCATCTCTAGGAGGGGAAGGTACAACTGAGTTGTTTTCCTCAAAACAGGGACAACGTTAGAAGCTTATTAATGATAATCGCATCTACTTGTAATTTCAAGGAGAAACCATAAACACTGATTGAACAGAAACTTCCCTCTGTTGATCTGAGTTTTAACACTTACTGCTCAGGTGCTTGAAAAGTTATTAGATGCTGCTAATGGATAAGAGTTATGATTCCCTTCAACAAATGAAATGGCGTCTCAGACATAATTATTTAGAAAACAAATCAAATTCAAGAAAAGTGAAAAGAACCAAAATCAAAAACAAAAAAAGGAAATTAAAAATATTTACAAGAGGGTAGACCTGAAATCATCAAACGAAATATCTCCTGAGAGAGACTAAAAGAAAAAAAGAAAAATCCTTATTAATATGAGTGCAGTCCTACTTGTGGCACCTTGGGTTAGGGTTGAAATGACAGTTCAAATTTACTTATCCCTTTATTTTTCATTTAAAATTTCCATGATGATACTGTGTTTTTGAAAAGAGATATTCAACGAAAACCAGAGAGAAAAGGATTAAAGCAGACTTCCCTAACAACAGTCATGTTATGGCTCCCTTGGTGTGCCCACTTGTGTTCTTTAACTGCATTATTACAGAGAGAAACAATGAGAAATAAAACTAAAGGAAAACTACTCCTAAACCTACTCTAACTACTAAATAGATGAAAAACGCTAAGTAAAATTGTATTTCCAGTGCATCCACAAGAACATCTTCAATCCTGCAAGGCGTAGAAAGTCAAAAATCAACACAAAAGAGTGTAGTATTTGCAGATACAAAAGAAATATGTCATGCTTACCTCCTATATATTCATTTAAGAACAAAACAAGCACAACCTTACCATTCTTTTGAAACTTCTTGATGTATGAATCTTCCAACCATTTTGCAATCTTGTCGTGATATGGGTCATAATGGCATGTAAGAGTGTAAGTAAGTTTGGAAAACTTGTCAAGATTATGGGGACCTGACATAACCATCAACCAAGGCCGAAGTGCCCCATCCTCCCGACAATTCTCCAAGTGTTCATTAATTTCTTCACATGGAGGATCTAAAAGAAATATGTCATGCTTACTTTCTAGATATTTAGGTAAAAACAAAGCAAGCACAACTTTATCTTTATTATGAATATTTTTTATGTACGAATCTTCAAGCCATTCTAAGATTCTGTTATAAAAATTAGGATGCAAACTATGACTTTGATAAAATGGATATATCAATGGGGAACACATCATAAGAAGATTCATGACATCAATTAGATTATTGGTTTGAATGCTTCCTTTGATGAGATTGATCGTTTCAAAATGTGAAGCATAAACATTAAAATTTGAACTAATCAAAGAATGAATATGCAATGTAGAATATTCGGTCTCCATAAGAATGAGTGCATTGTATTTTTCAAAAATAAATCGTGTAAAATCATCTTGGAACATGTCTTTTTCCCATGTGAGTGATGAAAGTGAAAGAGCGTCAAATCCGACTTCATAAATGTTTTGTTTGGAATTAATTTCACCAAATCTTGGCATATTGAAAAGATCTGATTGTGATGGAAAAGAGTAATATACTGTGGGTAAAGTAGCATGTCCACCAGAATCTAAGAAGAGATTAAGATATAAAGAGTAAAAGGAATCAGAAATGAGCATGTGAAAAGAATCTTTTGAGCTATGATATTTAACAATGGTATTCTCAAGACATTAACTTTCCTTAAAACTTTCACTTTGTTTTGGTGATAAATTCTTCAACATAATATGATCATCTAAATTTGCCTCCTGTATGATAGATAATTCAAAACTTTCATGATGAACATCTAATCTTTCATGTGGATAAGGTATGATTTGAGGATGAAGGTTTAAGGTTTCTTCTTCAAATTGCAGATTTACATTTCTAATCAATTTCATTGGAATGTTAGAAAGCTTAAGATTGTTTTCATCACCTAAGTGTCCTTCAATAACTGAATTTAAGTACTGATTAGAGCAAGAGTTAGAATAATATGGACATTCATCTAGACCCACAATAAAACCTCCTTCCACGATAGTTGAGGATTGAGTATACAATGATTCAGAGGAAAAACCCATTTGATTTCTAGTAAGAACCTTTTCAGTAGATTCTACCTCCCTTGCTTGTTCAAAATTTTCGGATAGATTCCTCTCATCCCGCGAACAAAATTCTTCTTGCAATTGAGTGATAGGATTTGTAACCAATTCATCATTTGCAATTGAATATGACTGGATGAAAGGGACAAAAGCATCATAGAGGAGATTTAGTACAAATGACATGTCATCAAGATTAAATTTACAGAGAACATGATGGATTCTTGTTGAAAATCCTTCTGGAGATGAATTGTCATTGATTAGTAAAGTCTAAAATTCTTCACATAATTGATTGTAATCATAGTTTTCAAAAGCATCTAAAAATTCCCCTACAAATTGAAACCAATCAATAATGTGATATGCTGGAAAAGACTCAACCAATGTTTAATCCGACCCCTAAAAGTAAAAGAGAACAATCTGCATAAAACCTTTAAATCAAAAATATCATGCTTGATGCATTTACACCAAAACTTGTTAAGATGGTCTTTTGCAGACACATTTCCCCCACCATCAAAGGTGAGTTTTGAAAAGCGAGAAACTGTCTCGTTGGGAATATTAGGTAATGAGAAGTGGAAAGCATGTTCCAACACAGTGATTTGGGGAGCCATGGAAATTAAATACATTCGAAACAAAGGCTCTTGCAAGGACAACTTGTTAGTCTGGCATGCCTTCTAGTGCATTTCAAGATGACACAGAAGAAGACTTTATAAATATGGAATTATGACAGGCTGAGGGGTAAAACTTTAATCAGTAAAATTACCTCGGCCCTCCTTCTAGTGCCATTTGTTGATGGGCGTAAGTGACACACCATCAACTGGAAGGTCAAATCCGGACCGAGGTTGTCTAAAGAAACCAAGCCGTTTTGAGTGAGATGACCTGATGAGTTTAATGGCTCCGCTGGTCGACTAAAATCCTAAATGAGAAAAAATAAATCTAACAAACTACGATACTATGTACATGGGTTTAATTATTTACAAGTGTTAAAGAAGAAACACAAGCATGTGATTATGAACATGGTATTTACAGTTTACAATGTTTGCATGAAATCTGCAAAAATGATTGTTTGATAAAGTTTCTGAATCAAAATCAAATATGAACAACACTTCTTTTTGTTTTTTTTAAAGATATTAAACAAATAAATAATAAATGAATATGATTAAAACAATGACACAAAAACAGTCAAAGCTAATTAATGCCATCATATTTTCATTCATAAACAACTCTAAATACAAGAAAACAATGCATCTACTAACCTCTAACTGACCAGTCATCAAAATCTAAGTTCCTTTCCTGCGTTGCATGAGCTCCTGTTTGTCCTGTATTAAGAGGAAACCTATGACAGGGACAAATATAAATCTTCCTGAAGAAATTCAAGGAAGTATTTCATGCATTTGGAGTGAATTTAAAACAACAGAAAAATAACCAATTAATTCCTGTGATCTCAAGATAATCAATAGCGGAGGACGAGAGAAATCTCAATCATGGACATTGATGTTATGAATCATTTAATAACATAAGTAAACTCAAAGATAATTAAATAATTGTTTGATCACAAGCGCAAACTAGATCAACAAATCATGGACTTCGTTTAAATATTTACTGATATGAAATATCATACTGTGACAAGACTAAAGCTAAATCATTAATAATAAAATCTCATAACATAGAATTAACAAGAGAATAAAATAAGACCAACATTTTACAATTCACATAGGACTAAAGCCAAAAGCAATTTGTTCTTCTATATTGCTTCCACAAATTATATGTCCATATTTTAATCTAGGAAAAGTTGTTCTTTAACACTAAACAACAACTACTATTTAAACAAGTCTTGGATCAATAACCTCTTATCATACAAGATAGAGGATGATCCCTGAAAATAAGCTTGCTTACAAAAATAGAATAACAAAAATATACTCCTGTAGGAGTCTTTACATAAAAAATAATTACATAAATGAGATTTTTCTTTAAAAAATGAGAAATTACTAAGCTATCAAGCGCTTAATCCATAATTTATTTTCCTTGAAAATAGCCTCATAAACTGTTGTTTTCCTGAAAAAGATAAAACTAAATTGAATTTTAGATAACAATACAAACTAATAATTTCAAAAGATAAGCTATAGGAATCTGTAGCTAGTCTAAAATAGTAAAAATAAAATAAAAAATAATTCTTTCTATTTATTTTTCAAACATAACCAAATCAAAAAAGAATCAAAACAACTTTTTACCATTTCAGATATTAGACAAAGAAGCATCTGATAAATCTGAATTTATGATGGTGTTGAAATTCGTTGAGATTTTTTTTTTGATAATTATATTAGCAACCTGCTTAATCCTCTTGTTTGTAAAAAATAAGTCTGAATTACTCTGTTTTGCATACCTGTCTTTTTTCTTGACAATTGATTTGTTTAAAACCACCTGAGTTGGCTCATGAATAGGAACCATAGGAAACCTGTCCTTTAACACATCTAAAATCGCCTCCAATGACTTTCTAGGCATGAAAATAGATCGTGGCTTTTTGCCCAATGGGTTCTGAATAGCAACAAAAGTTCGATCTGTGGTAGAATGGTCTTCTTGTGGATCAACACACAGGTTTTTGATAGTAAGGTTAGACATGCAGGAGCTGGGGTTTTTATTGAGATGGAGAGGCAATTCTACTGCAGTCTCAGGCAGGGCAAAATCATTTCGAAACAAGAAATCTTCCCAAGTATCCCCAGCCTTAGATAGATGCAACATCACAAGAATTTGAATTAGACCATGGTAAAAAAAAGGCTTGACATGGGATTTACCTTCTGTCTTTGATAAAGCTTAGACATTTTCTGCAGACTCATAAACAAAATAAGGGCATATATAACTTGGAACCCAACAAAACCAATAACAGGCTTGAATCTCTGAGCAAAATAAATAAAAACAAAAATACTTACCTCAGCCGCAAAAGAAATTCTGGAATTATTCCCTCCAAAGAACGATATGTGTCTCTGAAAATGTGTGGTTTCTGAACAAATTGCTTACGTGGAAGGTAAATGACCCCATTTCCGAAATGGGTTTTAAAGGGTTTGGCCAAATTCGTAACCGTTTGCTCAGAAACCTTCCCGCAAAAACGTGTCTCAAGCATGCAGTTACGGGTTTTCTTGAAAAAAGAAACTCAGAGTCATTTGGTTCAATCTGAACCAAAGGAGCCATGTTCACTGTCAAATAGGCACAATAGATATTACCAGAGATAAGTTTGGGTTTCCAACAGACGAGCAATAGAAATAGGTCTGAGAAGAGAGTGAAAGCATGGAAATAACAGAGCCTGGGGGCTATCATAGCTCGGATAGGAGAATTAGGGAGCATGAAAACCAGAGGGTTCATAGAATTCCATACCATCTCTCATGATGAGTGCCAAAACCTACAGAGTACAAAACCCTATGCACATAATGAATAGCTTCATCAATGTTTTGGGCCAGCAAGGTAAGGAGAAAATGCAAGTACAACATGCCTGTACTCATTGGCATGAATGTTGATATGACCATTAAACTCATGAGAAGAATATCAACAGTTAACCAAGGTTCTTCATGCATCAAAACATTTCGACAATGAACTATCGAACCATTGAATTCCTAACGACCATAATAAAACAAGAAAAATTCGATAATGGATTAATCAACCATTTCATAAGATTTGAATTTTAATCACACATGGGTGGCTTTTAAAATGATATTTCTAAGGTAAAATATTATTAAACCAAGCCAAGTTTTATGTTTAAATTCATGCTTACAGTCATGAATTAAAAAAAAACAACAAACAAAAATGCAAACGATAAAGATTCAATAAGGTAAGCTTTAATCCAATAATCGTTTCGAAACTCAGAAAAAAAATGTTTACAAATTGGAAGGTGATGGAAAATACATAAACATATATAATCTCTTTATGAGAACTCAGATTATGATAAGAATCGAAAAATATTGGTGGCCTCCAATAACATTGTAAACATGGTGATGATGTACATGGGCACACATATAAGAAGTGTTGGAAACTTCGTTGAGAATTGCATCCAAAGTGATACAAATCCAAGAAAGGAGCAAATGCAACTATGAAGACAAAAGAAACAATGGTAGAAATAACCTCTGATGTGGATGAAGCCATAACCTACATCACATTGCAATAGCCAAGGGAAATAGGAAACAAAAATGCACTATTCCAAATCAAAGTAAAAGTGAAGGACCAAAAGTTAAATGCTTTGTTTGACAATGTTTCTCAATGTAATATGATTTATGAACCCTTAATAGATGAGCTTGGTCTAGAAACTCATTATTTAGTACAACCATGTTCATTGGGTTGGATCCAAGAGAAATTTTCCATGAGAATCACTAGGAGATGCAAATTCAGTTTTTCCATTAATGTTGATTATGTTGATGAAGTAGCATGCGAAGTTGAACCATTAAATTCTTGTGAAGTGATATTTTCCAAACCATCCTTATGGGATAAGTATTGACTTTCTATAGAAAATAGAACAAATACTGCTTGGTTAAAGGTGGTAAGGCCTACCTCATCGAAACACACAAAGGGAGAGGAAGAACACTTCCAGTAGAAACAAAATGAGGGAAGACAAACAAATTGATTGGGGAAAACAAGAAGCAAGTATCCTTCATATTTGATGGAGTAGTAGACTCAGGGATACAAGTGGAGGCCATGTGCTTCCATCTCCTATGCATACCAAATTTTGGAGACCAAAAGCCTTCTAATGTGGAGGTGTAATCCAAAACAGATAGACACAAACAATGAATGGATTTAATGGCTCAATGCAATGAAGAACATTTGACAAAGTTAGAATATTTTCTATGGAAGCAAAGCTCGAGACTACGAAATTGAAGATGAGGTCAAAGGATGTAGTTGACAGTGTGAAGGGCCCCATGCTTGTTCAATTTGCTACCACTTGCCTCCAAAGTGTTGCATTGATATTGAAAACACAAAATAATTAAAGAATTAAAGGATCACAATAAAGAAAGACAATTGTCAACAAAAGGACAAAGAAGAGGAAGAGTGATAAAGTTAGGGAGTTGAAGAGTTGGGGATCCCTAGCCTTCCAACTGCTCCCAGTAAGCTAATTCTACTTAAAAAAAAATCCATTACATTGGAGAATGGGTTCCTTAGTAGAGAAGAGAAGGATTACATAAAAATTTCCGAGTTTGTAATCCATAGTGCTCCGTAGAGCCAAAACACTATTGTAATTCTACAAATTTATATGAAATCAAGCATGAACAAAGCCATTTGATGTTGGAGTTTTTCCTTTGGGTTTTCTCCAGGGTAATTCTATTGTTTATGGTATTTAATTTTCTATGTGAATGAGGTATGTTGTGTAATTGCTTTAGTTTGGTATGCTCATGTGCAAATTCTAATTATTTGGCTAGAAATTAACATTTTCTTCACTTACCAATTGTGGGCTAAGTGTTCAGAGACTGTATGCACTTCACATGCATATAATTGGCTTTGTATTTAATTAATTACAACACCAATATTTCCATAGCACTCAAAATTGATTGCCTAGATCATTGCTTGTAGTGATGGTACTAATAATGTTGATTGATGGTTGTGTTAACAAGTTATTTGATTATTGATTTGTATCACAATGAAATCCCTTTGCTTGGATTGTTGGTTGGTACCCACAAGCTATTGATTGACTCATTGTGAGGTCAAAGACACTTCCAACTGCATGGATTACACCTCAAATTAGCCAATTAATGCAGTCATAATTCCCCTTCTATAATTAATCCACCACAACACATTATGTCATCATTTTTTCTTTAATTAAATCATCGATTACTTACATACAATTGATTACCTTTTGCTCAGATCGTTGATATGACCAATTGTTGTGTCAACCACATGTTGCAGCAATGTATTTGCATTGTGTACTTTGTTTGAGCCTTTAAAATACCATAGTAAATAGAGTAGGGCATTCATATATATTATATTGAAGAAAATTGAAACAAAGTACACTTAAATCCTTTGTCAAACATTGATTTCGATATTATAAATGCTTAAACCCAACAACCAAGTCTTGAAACCAAATTTAAACATAAGTTGAGAAGCTTTATACTCAATTTAACATAAATTTACAAAAGCATTACATTCCATTTTTTTTTTTTAAATAATTGTCCATATAATAAACATTCATGATTATAAAAAATACATAAACATGCATGATTATATAAAAGATGTATATTATTGAAGTAAAAAAAACTGATCCTTGCAGTAAAAGCGTTTGGGCAACTTTATATGCCAAAATGGATTTTAAAAAACAACCCATGGAAGAGTCTAGGTGAGGCCATTAATAATTCCCAAAAGTTCAAGTTTAGGAAATGCAATAAAGTGATTTTGAAATGAAAATGATATAAACGGATAAAATCTCGCATTCGGATTATCAATTACGTAAAATTAAAATTAGATTATTATTTTTGTTGTACTCCGTGGAATAAGGACTTTTGTACATAAAAGATAAAGAGAGTTGTCAACTTTGGGAATTATTAATTTATTTTTTTCCATTTTGGACATGAGATTTGAAATGCTAGAATGCTTATTGACTTGGATATCACAATATCAGTGGGTCATCATTGCTTAAAGTTTTTACTTCCCACCTCTACCTTTCCCTTTTGATAAGAAAGTTGAAGAGACTAAGAAGAGTGAGAGTTAGGTTTTCTGTTTTTTCATGTGTTTAGGATAGAAGTGAGAAAAACATGTACTACTTTTTGAAAATTGCATAAATCTTTAGGCGAAAATGTTGGAAGTCTTCTCTGCCATATCTTCGTGTTAAGGTCTTTTTTGCCAACAACATAACTGACCAAGTCTACTTGGTCACAATTAAAATTAAAATATTTTGTTATTCATGAGTAGATATGCCTCATCCCATT
>JASDQU010100981.1:408750-421427 GCA_032191745.1 Picea mariana
CATGTACTACTTTTTGAAAATTGCATAAATCTTTAGGCGAAAATGTTGGAAGTCTTCTCTGCCATATCTTCGTGTTAAGGTCTTTTTTGCCAACAACATAACTGACCAAGTCTACTTGGTCACAATTAAAATTAAAATATTTTGTTATTCATGAGTAGATATGCCTCATCCCATTGTCATATATTTTTAAAAGCATGGACCCATAATGAAGGGGCTTGGCAGAGTCTTGAAAGGGGTTTGGCAAAGTTTTGAAAATGAAGTGAAAGTTGAATTATTTTATTTTCAAATTTAAAATTTAATTAAACAATTGTGTTGTAATATTGTAATTATGTGAGTTGTGTTGTAGTGTTGTAATTGAGATAATTAAAAAAAAGTTATGATAGTTAAATTTAAAAAGATTTTTTTCACTATTTTGGGTATGATAATAATAATTTATAAAAAGTTAATTCATATAAACATTTCAGACTTGAATTCATGACAAACTTAATTTGAACTATAGCATTGAGAAAATGATTAATGGAGGGTGGAAACCCTATTTTGGTCTTGAAAACAATTGTAAAACATGAGACTTCTAGTTATAGGAAGAAAATAATTTCTTCTTTGAGACACTCATCACTCTTGTCATCTTATATGGATGTAAAGTTTGGGATTGTGGTATCTCTAGAGAATCATGGAGGAAAATTGAGCAAATCCAAAAGCATTTTGTAATCTTAAAAGTAAAATCAATATGCCTTATCCTATTCTTCTTATAGATGTTGGCCTTTCTCCCATTGAAAGTATGGCTATGACTAGGTACCTAATGAACAAGCACAAGATTAGTAACATGAAAGGAGAAAAGCTTCCTACGATTTCCTCAAACTCTTGTCAAATCCACCCGTGGCATAATAAGGGTTAGCATAAAGATGCTAAGCCTTTGATAAACCATTGCAGAATAGAGGAAGAGATCTAGGATGAATCATGATATAATTTGTCATCTAACTTGGTACTTTTTGGGTGGAAAAATTGGAGGAATTGGCTTGTAGGGCCTATTCTAGAGGCAAGTCCTAGTTTGGTGATTTAGGGTTTGAAACCTTCTAGAGCTAGTTTGAGGCATCAAATGTCACTTTTTGGGGTTAAAACTTTGCATGCTTATCTCCCAACCCCTCAACGTTGTTCTAAACATCAAAATATTTCCAATGCTATGAAAATCACCTCGTTCAAAGTTCATATGCCAAAGTTATGCCTCTTGCAAGTTGACTTACCTTATTGACCACCATGGTACCAAGTGGATGCCATGTTGGCCCCCATTACTCACGCATGTGGGGATAGTCATGTGTGGATTTTCAAGAAGATTCTAGAGGGTCCAAAACCCTAACACTAATTGAGAGATGAGGAATGCAAAGACCCTAACCCTAATCCTAGACTATTATCAAGCTATGTTAAATATTGGGCCACTAGGAAGAGAAGGGATTCCATTCTTTTGGTATTATTATTGTTCCATAATTCAACATAACATTCGGGAGTGGGATATTGAAGCATAACATAGGAGGTAGAAGATTATGTAGCAGCCATTCATGGCACAATGTCCATGGCAACTCCATAGTGACTGCCCCTTCCTTTGTACTTGCATTTCATCATTGAGAAAAAGAGAACATAGCATACACATCACCTTCTAGTTGTATTTTCTCCTATATCGGGTTTCCCATGTCACATCTTATGCTCATTTGTGTGGATGGTGTGTTCATTTGCTTGTTCTTTCATTTCAATTCCAGTTATTTCCATAAATTTGAACACTAAGCTAGCAATAATAAATCTAAGATATAAGGTAATAAACCGCATAATTAAATATTTTAAAATATTGTAAGATCTGTTGTGACAAACTGTTCTCGTGTAATATCCACAATAGTTTACAAATCATGAAGAGGTAACTTTGTAGAATGTTGATACCATAAAAATACCACCACATCTAAATTTAAGGAGAATTTTTGGTGCGATAAATAAATAGAGGATAAGAGAATTAAGATACTATAAAGAGGTCATTAACTCCAATCTAGAAGATAAAAAATATCCTTTTGTTATAGGTAGCTTAAAAAAAAAATCAACATTGTTAAAATATGAACGAACTTCCATGAGCTCCATAACAAAACATGGTGTTGGGCAATCCAAAAACATCATGGGATGAAAGAATTTGTCACCTTTGTGATACTAAGAAGGTGGAGGATCAAAAGAACTTTCTCTTAGAGTGTGTCGTATATGCCCACATTAGATCTCAATTTTAAAATATTTATAACACTACCATCCTTCCTAACTTGTTAACTCATCAAAACTATGGAGATTCAAGAAAAATTATTTCCAACCTTTTTGAGCATAGAAATAAATTTCTAAGAAAACCAATTAATTCCTTATCATTTTTAATAAGGTCCGATAGACCAAAATTTGTCTCAATGAATGGTAACAAATATCATCATTATGAATAAAAACTAGTTAATGGATTTAGGATAATAATAAAAGAATTAAAGGTTCAAAACGTGAACATGGGGGCAAAAGACACGTGGAATTGTATTAGGCTTAAAACTCTCAATCAAGAGTTTAAAAATTCTTGTATGAAAGTTAATTAGGACAAAACATTTTGAGATCTCTCAATCAAGATTTTAACCTTTTCTTAAACTCTATCAAGTGAGAGATTGCTTGAGTCAGAAGACGCTTGACTAAGAGTTAGAAAGATTCTCAGTTGAGAGTTTAGAAGACCCTTAGCCAAGAATCTTCTAAAATATTAGTCGAGAGTTTCTACAAAATTAAAACTAACAAAAATCCCATCAAAGGCTATTTTTGACTTTCAATTGAGAATCAAAATATCCCATGAGAAAATGACAATATTGTTATTGGATTCTACCTCATGACCTTCTCAATATCTCCTCAGGATAAATTTCTCAGCTAATAGAGAACTCACACCAAAACATGTGGTAAATTATTCTATTTTTTTGTTGTTGTTTTTATATTACTTTTTTCATTTTCCATTCAACCTCTAAAACATAAATTTAAACCTTAAAACTATAAAAGTAAACCCTAACAACCTCAAAAAAGATTAACAATGTTATAACAAATACTAAAAAAAGAGAAAAAGCTTGAAATCCATGACCCCCCAAAAAAACTGTCATATCCTAGGTTTAGGATTTTAATTTCAATTATAGTTTTGTTTTGTTTTTTAATAGTTTATTGCATTCTAAAACAATCTGAGTACTGTCAAATCCTAGGTTTAGGATTTTAATTTCAATTATAATTTTGTTTACAGTTATTTTGTTTTGTTTTTTAATAGTTTTTTGCATTCTAAAACAAGTTGAGTATCGTCGACATGCATAAATGTTACCATTTTTTTTAATCTATCTGTCAAATCCTAGGTTTAGGATTTTAATTTCAATTATAATTTTGTTTTCAGTTATTTTGTTATGTTTTTTAATAGTTTTTTGCATTCTAAAACAATCTGAGTACTGTCGACATGCATAAATGTTACCCTTTTTTTTAATCTTTTTTATAACACTTGTAGGAATGAAAAAAAATAAACATAAAGACATCTACTAGTGAAAAGAAAAAATACTTATATATCAACCCCATGCCCAGCTATTAGAATCCGTTGAAGTTGGAATAAAGCAAATTTCATCCTACAAGACAAACACATACCCTAACAATTCCATTGGAGGATAAATAAGAAGCATCAAACACACTTCACCAAGAGGGAAAAACTAGAATGGGCATAAAATTACTATGATGATTTTGGCCCATGGCAAGTTGCTCCTACATCCTCCCTATTCCCCAGTGACACAAAAAACATGATTTCAAGGTGTCCTATTATCTTTTATACCAACAAACGAAGATATTTACTCTTTATTCATAATGTCTTTATACAACTTAAGAACTAGATGTAGAGTTGTTGAGCTTTCCAAATATTATAATCACCTAACATTGCTAATTCTTTACCTATGAAGATAAACCTTTGCTATATAATAAGAATCCCCTTTTTATCTATATGTACCTTGTTGTGTAAATTAATCGATATCCACCAATACCATCACTTGCTCTCGCAAACAAAGACATAATTAAGATATTAAAGCCTCATTTCAAGGAAAAATATCTTAGAAGGATTTTTACACTAAAGTTATCAAAAACCTCCCCAAACTTGTTTTAGAGATCTTAATAAACAATAATTTGTCAACAACTTTTTACAAATGTATTTAAAAATTGACAAATTAAAATATTCTCTTCTTTTTCCTTTTTCGGTGGAGTTGGTCCTCCATCTCTTTTCATTTGAATCTGTCTGTGTATAGAGATGCAATATTCTATTAATAATCATGATTATATTTATATGGATAGGTGTACTGTCCTATTTACGTCCCAACTCACTAGCCTCATAATCACATAGGCTCTTTGACCTTAATACACACACACACACATACAAACATCTCAACTCTGTGCACTTTCTGGTCATTACTGTACACTTACCCAAGTACACGCAACATGGTGCAGTGTGCACACTTACCTAGGTGTGCACAACACTATGACATGTGCAACCCCTGTCTTGATAGCAACTCTCCGTGCACTTACCCAAGTACACGCAACACCAAAACCAGGTCTCAATGGTTCACCAACCTACATATACATTACATTAACAATTAATACCAATGACTCACTAACCTATACGTACAATTACAGAGGGTCCAGATAAAAAACATTACATTAACAACCTCTTACAAATATATTTAAAAATATTGACAAATAAATTGTTAATATCCTAAAACAATTAGTCATTACCCTCTCCATATAGATAACACATGTTTTTGTTGGATTCCCATAATGATTCTAGGATAAGTCGATGCATTTATTAATGTATCATATAATCCTTATTTGTGCACCCCCTTATGTAACTCATTAGCCCCTCAAAGTCAACCTTTTACACTTGAATTGCTATAACCATTTTAAACATAAAACTATCTTTGTTACATTGGATTTCTTCCATTTTAATCACTTATAAATGATACTAAGCACTCTTTCACTTATACATTGCAGCCTTAAGGTTTTTCCATTTATAAGTGAAGATGGGTCATGACTTTATTCAAGACCCTTCACATTTTCACCAAAAAGATTGGCAATTGCTCAAAACCCCATGTAGTCATTAACTTGAGTATTGTGTATTGCCTTATAGCATAAACACATACATGTGCCCATGTGTAGCATGAAGAAATAGTAAGCACTTAAACATGCAATCCAATATGGATTTATATTCATCTATAGTAAGGTGCCTTTGAGAAATGTTAGCCATATTTAGGAAGTTGGCACACAATATGAAATATACCATCTACACATATTTACCACCTCATATCAATCAATGATGCTATGTGCATGTATAGATCATTTTAAATATTTAATGAGACTTAACTTCAAAACTCAAATATGTAAGGCACATTACTGATAATTTCTAGTACAACAAGGGAGGTTGCTGAGCAACAAGTCCCTGCCCAAAAGGTAGAGGAGAAAAGACATAATGTCAATGTCCCATATGCCACATTGCACACGTGCGGTGCAAGTGAATCCAAGGTATGCATAAATTTTTAATTTATCATAAAGTGATTTTAAATTTTGTTTTACTAAAGATATGTTAAGATAAATTCTGTTAAAACTATCCTGCTATGTATTTTGATAATGGAGGTACCAATGATATCTTAAGGGATGGTTAAAGATTAACAAATTGTTTTGCTGTCTAGATGTCACAATTTATTTGAGATCAAGATTTCACGGGGATGCACTTATCTATAGTTCGTGTACTCATAATTTATTGCAATTATGATAATTGTAGTTCGTGTACTCATAATTTATTGCAATTATGATAATTGTATCAACTATAGTTAACAAATCTTGATTGAAAATTGATCAAACAAACTTGTGACATTATAGTAGAGTTGCATCAGAATTCGATTCGATTGTGATAACTCCCACCATGTGTATTAAAAGTAATTCGAATATATATACATAGAGAAGAATGGTTTTTGAACAATGTAACATTTAGTTGCTACACTAGTTGCATATCTAATTGACACCAATCAACCATGCAATGGTTAATTGGAACATTTATTGACTAATTTATATTGTTGTTTCTAGAGAGCAATCAAGCATAATTTTTAGATGTTGTAACTCCAAGCTCTCGTCTTTATTTTCTAACCTCGATGTGTGATGCCAGGGAGATGAGGTTATAGCATGAAGTTGATCCAGAGAACCTGTATGGTCCGATGCTTTAATTCTGTCTTGGAGAAAATTCAATCCTGAGGACTACAAAAATAATAATTCCAGGAATAAGATCGGTGCCAAAATTGTAGATTCTACTTGATTAATTTTTAAGTTATAACTACGAGTTCTTGACTTCCTCAGTTGCCAATCACTATGAAATTGATAAATCCATCCAATATTTTTTTGCCTTCAAGCAAAGAAAGGCACTGCCACACAGTGAAAGTTGAAGCACGTAGATTCCAGCGACCTAAGATTGAAATTTAGAATAATGTCAAAATTTTGAGTGATTGTTAAAATCATCCTCTTAAAATTTATAAGCATATATATTTTATTTCATCTGTTAAACTATGCCACAACGGAATTTTTTAAAACTATTAAATAAGAAACAAATGCATCGACATTATAGATTTTATTTTTTTTCGCCCAGAGTCAAATATTGGACGCTTCTGCTCACCTGTAGGTTTCTGCTTCTTCCATAGCTTTCTGCCATTTGAAGTGTTTCATCCCAGTCAATACTATACAAAATAGAACGTATATATAAATATGATCGAGATATACAGACGCACAGATAATGTGCAATGTCTATCTATCAATAAATATTATGCATAAAGATAGTTCGTTGGATTAAGATTTATTAAAATAATTTTTTACACATCAAAGTTTTTGTTTTCAGCGAAAATAAGTTTTTGTTTTCAGCTAAAATAATTTGTTGATATCCTAAGTTCAAAATGAAGTGTTTTCCACAGGATGGTATGGTATTCAATCTGAATGTTTTTGTATTTATAAATCTAATTTCAAATAGTTAAAAACAATCCATTAAATATTTCATATTTCTGGTTCCATGGCATTATGTTGATTTATTTTGAATATGTTTAGAGCAATGTCTATTGAATAGTCAATAGAAGTGGAATATATTTCAACATATTAAGAAGTGGAATTTTGCTGGGTGTCACGGTGGGTTATGCGCTCATTTATTTTTGTAAACAAGAGCATTGATTTTTGTAACCATAGTGCACATGTTAATGTGAAAATGACATATGGAATTCCATGCAGAGAACGAAGTGCAAAGGACACCAAGAGATTGCTGCAGCTGAAGAAGGAAATAAAGACCATATTCTCAAAGGACCTGGCAGCCTTCACCAAGGTCACGACCAACAATGTTCGGGGGGGGCAACAACAGTGGCCCCTTCGCCCCTGTGAAGGTTCTGAACAATGAGGTGTGGTCATATTGGGCTCAGGAGGAGCAGAACAAGGGTGCTTATATATCCATATATAGTAGCCATTATGGATGGATGATAGTGCACTGATAATCTGGGCATAAGTGAAGTGAAGGTAACCAAGGACATTTCTAGGAGAGGCATATTCTGTTTTGGATATATGATTTTGAAATATTTTGTTTTGGATATATGGTTTTGAAATATTCTGTGAAATAGTGAAGTCCTAAATACCAAGTTCCAAAAGAAGTTGCATTTCCCTGTTAAAATTAGAAAAGATCCCCTTGGTGATATGTTTGCACCTTATAGGTAGTGCTTGTGAATTTGGCAAAATAGATATCTAACCATAGCTTCTCAGTGAAAAATTATGATTTGTGTCGGCCGATTTAGATAAAAAATAACTAGCAATTAACAGAGATCCTGACAAATCTAAAAGAGGAGAAAAAACACATATCTAGGCCCAACAACTCCAGGTTGACTATAAATGAATTAAGAACATAACCCGAAAACCAACTAACGATTCTTGTGCTTGTTTTTCCTATGATATAAGAAAGCACAAGGACGTCTCCGAGAGATCGGTGACACAATTTACTAAGAAATTATATAGTGAGTAACTTAGTGCATACACAACACCTCAAAGAGAGATATTGAGAACATATTAAGAGCTTTATCAACAGATTGCAAGAGAACAATGGCTTCCTAAAAATAGTGGTGTGACATTTATTAAAATTTTCATCATTCAAAGCATCAAAATATGTATGATTTAAGGTCACAAAAGAACCATAAATTTTGCAATAAACCTAGTGATGAAACCTTTAAGTAGTGAGGCATTTACTGTGACATTGGCATCATTTGTTAGGTCATTGCATCATGTTTTGCATCGATTTGGTTTAGCTGAAATGACTCACTTTCCTAAAGAAACATCAAACTTAGAAGTCTCTTGATAACACTAGTACAACCCATGATGGTTTTGTAGAAATGGATATTGGTGATGGAGAAGTAATGGGTTACAAACAATCTATTATCTTCATTGGAACACATCAGTTCCCTTCACTGAAAATGGCTATTATAATGACAAAGATAACCATCAATATGTTTCGATGTAAAATAAAATGAATTTATATATCACACGATAATCATGAGATAATTAATTAAATGTTATTTATCAATTGACTCCATACAACAAATGCCAACTCATAAAGAATAGGATTTCATCGAATATAAAGACCATTCAGACAACGAAAGTACTTTAGCTCAACTATGTGGCTATTGCATGGCGAGTTTTAGGTAACCTTCCATCTTCGGCTTCCAGTCCTTTAACATCCAGAGAGTGATTTGGACACACAGCTCCTACCAAATGTAAAACAAATGGCTCCTTACCAAACCTAAGGCTGCAACATAAGGTTAACAGTAAATTCAATGTTACAGTATTTGTAAGGGAAGTTATTATTTTTTTTTTTAAAACAGCCGTGGCCTCATCTTTTCTACTTTGGCACCCAATTTTTTTCATTGTTGTATCAATGCATGGAACACATTAGTATGGTTGCAGTAATAAACGCCGCAAGAAACATAAATCCATCGAAATATTATCATCTATTTCATTCAATGGATCATCTATTCCAAGTAACCCACTCAGTTTATGGTTAAGTTTATCAGCTTGGGCTGCACTCAATTTAGGGTTAAGTTTATCAGCTTGGGCTGCAATTTGTAGTGCTTAGATGATTAATTATTTGGTCATAATTTACATGATTGTTAGCTCTCTCTTGTTTATCATTAGAGGGTATATTCAAAATATACCGAAATTGGGTCAAGGAAAAAGATAAATTTCAGTAATTATTCCCAAACATTTCCATACCTAATGGTTGGGCAGTGCTTTTCAAAAAATTTACCAAGAAATTGATTCCTATGCAAACATTGTGATCAAGGACGAGGGGTGAATTCAAACGGATGTGGCTATATCATCTCACCAGTCAAACCATCTCTGCAGGATTTTAATGATTGATAATATATTAATGGTATATTTGTAATCATGAGTATAGAGAACGAATTAAAAAAAACAACAACCTGGATTCTCTTGCCTACAGTAATGTGCTTAGCATGTGCACAAACATGCTCTCCCAGAGCTGCAGCTCTCAAATGGTTGATATTGAGTTCTAGGCCTACAATTCTCTAAAATCCAGAAGCAGTATGTGCCCCCATGCTGGCTAGACTCTCTGAAATCAGTGCAGATACCCCTCCATGCAATACCTTGAAGGGTTGTTCCCAACCTCAGAAAACAAACCGAAAAAGGTAAATAGAAATACCCAATATTTCTGGATCATTAATCATGAAATCAAATGAAGATCATTTATACATGGAAACATATTTTTGTGACTGTAAACCTCCCTAAAAATCATTCCCCAGTGACTAACTCAACTCCAAATATTTTCGTGACTGTAAACCTCCCTGAAACACATTCCCCGTGACTGACTCAACTCCAAATCGAAATGCATCGAGCGCAGGATCTAGTGTCTTTGATTTCATTTGGGATTCTGGCATGATGAACTGGTTGTTTCTTGATTGATCGGCGACCTTTGACAATCTCTGCATATAATAGTAACTGATCAGTTTAGAGGAGAGTCTTAGTCGAGGCAGGTGGTAGCAGGTCGAGGTAGGTGGTAGTAGGTCATGGCAAGAGGAGATTATTAGCAGTAGCAAGTCGTGGCAAGAGGAGAGTCTTTCCAAGAAGCAAAGGGAAGCAAAGCACATGCAGAAACATCAGGAAGACATTGCCACACTGAATGAAGGCATTCTGATGAAGTATACTATACAACCTGAAATATTTCAAACATTTAATGCTTTACGATTAATGTTTAAGTTGAATTCTAGCATTAATCCATTTTGTTGAAATAAATAGCTGAGAGATATTTCATTTCCAAAGTTTAATATCCCCTTGCCTCGTTTTGAGGCCAAATAAGACCTACAAATTCATGATCGGTTAAAAACAATTGTTGAAAGAATTTGATAGGGGAGAAAACCGGTTCCATGAAATCTGAAAGAAAAACTTTGGGTTAACAACTTTGCTTTGCATGCAAATATTGAAAACCGTTTACTATAAGTCCCTATGCCTTTAGGCAGGGACTAATAAGTGAAGGGGAAATGCATACCACTATAATGTACTCTAAATAATACCTTTGAAATAGTTCCATAGAAGCTTATATTTGATCATATATTCATGACTGTTCACATATAGTATCTCCATAATTATTATTCTTATCATTCTTACTCATGTCTTTTTATGTTATTTTGTGGTCGATAGTTGCTTAGAGGAACATTTGTTTTTTTTCTCTTCTCTATTATCTTAGCACTAAAACGTGGAGAGTAATCATGAAACCATAGTTCAACTTTGAAATGATGATGATTAATGTCCATTGAGATTGAATTTGGTCTATCCGACCTTAAGAAGGAAAGGATTACTTGGATTTATTTCAAATTTTATTTATGTGCTAGAAAAGTATTAAGAGAAGCATTCCAAGATCACCATAGTTTTGCTAAGTTAGAAGTTTAGGAAGGTTGGTAGTGTGACAAATATTTTGAAATTGAGATTTAATCTGGGTATATGTTGGACATTCTAAGAAAAATTGATTTTAATATTCAACCCTCTTAGTGTCACAAATATGACAAATTATTTCATCCCATAGTGTTTTGAGAACTTTCCAATGCCCAATTTCACTATGGAGCTTGTGAGAATTATTGTTATTTTAGCAATGTTGTTTTTCTTCTTTACACTAGTCAAAACAAAGAGATACTTTTGATCTTCCAGATTAGGGTTGGTCACCTCCTTATAATATACATTTTTTATCCTCTAATTCTTTATCACACCACAATTTCTCTTTAAATTTATATGTAATAATATTTTTAATATTATCCTTATTCTGCAAAATGATCTCTTCCTTTATTCCCCATTGATTTAGCCAAGACTAAGCATATTTATGCCATCCTCGTTTGAGCCGAAGGTGGTTTTCGCTGAGTTTGAAGCAATTTTGGGAAGCCTCTTGTCTTCCATGTTGTTTATCTTGTTCTTATACATTAGGTACCTTGTCATAGCCATGCTCTCAATGGGGGAAAAGCCTCGCTTCTATGAGGAGGATATGATAAGGTATATTGCCTTTAATTTTGAGATTAAAAGTTATAAAATTCTTTCGGATCTACTCTATATTTTTCCATGATTATCTAGAGATAATGCATCCCCAAACTTTACATCCATATAAAATAATAGGAGTGACAAGAGTCTCAAAGATGAGTTTTTTTTTTTTTAATGCTATATCCAAAGGTCCGTTGATTTACAATTGTTTTCAAGCCCCTAATAAGATTTCCACCCTCCATTTATCCTTTTCTCAATGCTATAGTTCCATTTGAGCTTGTGATGAATATCGATTCCGAAATATTTGTATGAAGGAACTTCCTCCAAGTTGTTGTTGTCATATATGAAAGTATTGTAAGTGATATTTTTGGATTTAAATATCATAACTTTTGTTTTGTCATTGTTTTGTCATTGTTTTGTCAGTGTTAACAATCATACCCGTATTGGAGTAGAAATCCTTGAGGATTCTTAGTTTCTTTCCGAGATCATAGGGACTCGTCCCCAAAAGAATAATATCATTGGTGTAAAGAAGAAGAATGATGACTATACCAACAATAATTGGACCGACACAACCTACTTCTACCAAACAATATTCTAACTTGTCAATGTATAAGCCAAAAAGGGTAGGGGACAAAGGATAACCTTGCATGACTCCTATATTACACTTAATTTCTTCTGACCATCCCTTTGTGTTCCTAAACTTGGCAATATCATTCTCATACAATCTTATCATAATAATTCTCAATTCGAAAGGAACTTTTAACTCTTCCAACCTATTCCAAAGGTTCGTCTTGGGCACTATGTCAATTTTTTTTCTAAAGTCAATGAAACAACAAAGGAGATTGGTTTTATTATTGTGACACTCCTATGCAATTATCCTAAGTGTAACAAGGTACAATCAGGAGAATTTTTGGCACCATTCTTCCCAAGGATCCAATATTAAGCATTATTATGTTTCAGTAGGAAAATACCAGTTCTTCTAGCTAATTTTACATTATTATGTTTATCTAACCAATTGTTTTTCTTGACTTGATTAGTTTTTTTAAAGTGATTTTTTTATTCCACAATTCTCTCTCTCTCTCTCT
>JASDQU010100981.1:438535-456164 GCA_032191745.1 Picea mariana
GCTATCGTCAGCCTGCATCATCAACCATCATGTCAGATCATGTCAACAACATATCATAAAATCAATAGCATATCATCAAACGAAACAATATCATCGTAAATGAAACAACTCAAATAGCCCACTCCCTGACTCAATCCGGAGTCCAAGGAAGTTCCACCGATGCCTCTGCATCCTCCAGGTTCGAAACCCTGCACACTCAAAGAAACCGAATCAGCAGCACCTGTCTAATCAAGGTAGTGAAAACATCCTGTCATAACTTAACACATCATAATGAGAGAAAAAGTTTTATCGTCATAAAATCCGGATCACTTGCGAGCAAGTGTCCTCAAAGAATAAGTTTTGTAAGTGCGCTAGAGCGGGATGTTACAAAGTGAATAATATTAGTAGTCCCAAAGGGGATGGGAGGATGGGGGATATATAATATATGCTACTTTTCAAAATCCCTAGAAGCCAAAAGTTCTTAGAGGCTAGTATAAGGGAAATGTTTATGGTGCTATGTGGTAAAACACTTGCTTCTATTGAAGAATGGATTTGAAATCCTAGGAAAAGTTTTCATAACATCTCAGTGATTTGGAAAGTTGTTATATTGGCATTTCCCTTGATTGCGAATTGGCTTTCTTGGAGTGTTGGTAGAGTAATAGAAGTCTAGGTAGGGGCCCCTATATAGGAAGTGGGGAATACTTTAGGCTTCCTGCACAAATTATCGATCATCCAAGAAATACAAATATCTATACCCTAATTTAGGTAGTTGATATGAAATTAACTATAATTTGGCATTAAGAATGGTGCTCTACAAGGGAATCAAGATTAAGAGGGGAGGATGAACATAAGTGGGTTGCCTAGAGCTAGTCATGTTAGAATTAAATAGGTTGAGGATATCTTGGTTGGGACTTTGAACCCCTCTACGCACTATACTCGAAAATAATGTTATAAAGAACTTGCTTTTCAAGGATTTTGGGAACTTGAGTGTTGGTGGTGGTTGAAAGTTTGACACTTCAAATGCCCTACAAAATATCACATATTTATGTAGTTACTCTTGAACATCAAGGTATTATCTTGGGATAATATACAAAAGAAAAACTAAAATGGGCCTTGCTAGTGTTGTTTATGCATGTCAAATGAATCAAACTATCATCTAATTATGTCATATGAATATTATAAGTAGGTTTGGAGAGACTTGGAAAGATTGATATGTTTAAGGGATGTTTGGGTAGAAGAGTCAATTGAATAAGGGCTCAAAGTGCAGTGTGAAAATTATGATACCAATTCCTTTATGGATTTACCTTTGATTGTAGCTTGGGGAAATTGGCTTGCCAGAAATGATAGGATTTTTGGATACATAGTTATATATTTCTCCAATTAATTTGTAGTATAAGGTTGGAATATAATATATTTTTATAAACAAAGGAAATATCCAAAGCTAAGCAGATAGTTTAGTGATAAATCAATTGATAGATCAAATCCTTGGGTTTACTTTGATGGGTATCTCAGGGAGAGCCTCCTTTGGGAGGAGTAGGTGGTATAATACACTTCTTTGGATTTGATAGTATTAGTTTTAAAGTAGGGATTGGGCCTAAATCCAACAATTTGGTTGAGTTGTGGGATTTTAATTTGACACTTACTCTTATAACTAAATATGGTCTCACAAGAATACAAATATTTATTGATTCACTACTATTTATAAATTGCTTTAACAATAAATTCACCTTAATAAATTTCATTCCACAACCACTCTTTGATGTGATATGGGGACTTCTAGTGGGATTAACCAAGGTTACTTTGTCTCATATTTTTAGAGAAAGAAGTCAAAAGGAAAACTCCCCATCAAAATAATGTTTACAACTTGCTCCCGGAATGTGGTTGTTTCAAGAGGTCTTAACTTTCCAAAGCATTGAATATATTCACAAACAGTTTTTGTGATTTCCTGTCATTTATATTTTTAGACTTGTTTGAATGGTGGATGATTTTGTTTATACTTCTTAAATAACTAGTTTTTGATTACTATATAAGAGGACATTTATGTAAAATTTTGATGTAGGTAGAGGCCTATTGGCTTGGAAGTGACTCAAGGTTGTTGTATATACATAGGATATATGCATACTGGTACTTTTTGGTGTAGACTGAGGATCATAGAAATTTCTATGTCACTTTGGTTTCCATATAAACTACTATTAGAACGTTGTTTAAGCATTTCTTCTATGTAATTTTGCTCTCATATGATTAAAATTATATTTTTTTAAATGGAAAAAATGCACACACACACACACACACACACACACACACACACACACACACTTTTTTCAAAGAAAACATATCGCAGAAAACCCTCTAAGTACTTTTCTATGATCCATAGATGGTAAATGGGGTAAACCATTGGCCTTGAGGTAAACCATTGGCCTTGATTACATAGTCTAATCTCGAAGAAATCAAGAGAGTTGAACCCATAACCTCCCCAACTTTGGGGGAGAGACCTCACATTTGGCTCATGATTGCTTGATGTAACCCTCGGGGATATAATATGTATTTGTGTGTGTACATATACATGTGTGTGTGTGAGGGAGAGTGTAGACATATATACACATACATACATATGTGTGTGTATACATATACATATACATGTGTGTGTGTAGTAATATATACACATAGATACATGTGTGTGTGTACAAACACCGCACATGTATGTATGTGTATATATGTCGACACACACATGTATATGTATATGTTATGAACAAAATGCTTAAAATGTCATAATAAACTAGAAATACACACCATGTACACTGATGTGAGCATAGATAACAACTCCAAGATAGATAAGAGAGATGAGTTACACAATAAATCCTTAAAGAATAGGAGAACCTCCTCCAAATACCCCAATATGTTAATATTTCCAAATCACACATCCTTAATAATGACTACATGATCTCTATACATATATATTCACACATTGCACATGTGGCCCCTTTATTATTAGGTTGGCCACTATTACATATAAATTTACACATTACATGTTTATTTAACCCCATATATGCCCCCCTTGGGGCAATATCATATATATTTAACCCCATATATGCCCCCCTTGGTGTCATACCATAGTACCCTCCTTCAAAATATTTCTCCTCAAAGCTTTGTAGTTAAAGGATTTGCATGTGATGAAACCAAGTAATATGATTTTCTTATTTTCTTCTTTTATTCTTTCCATTGATGATGATCCATCCATCCAAACTCAATTCTTTTTGGTCTTAATCCTTGATGTCTAGTTGTGACATAATTCGCTTTCCTTTGATTCCATGTATTGTTATTGTAACTTCTCCAAATTGTAGTATTTGTTGGTCTCTGCTAATATCCTATTGAATAATAGTTTTGTGATGATCTATTCCATGAATATCCATGAGTATTTAATCTTCTTCCTTGATAAGATGATATCCATCATCTTGTCTTCCTTGAAATATTTCCTAGTAATGAGGGTGTTGATATTGTTTCACATTTGATGGTTTTCCTTCATTCTGCACACCCATTTTATTTGTCCTCTTTTCATAGATAGTGGCATCCTCTATTCTCTTTGCTTGGTCTTTGATTACTCTAGCATTGGAGATAATACCATCACATTTGATCTATACATCCTCCAGATGGAGTTCAAATTCTTTGAGTATCTTATGGTGACCTTCTTGAATCTTGTCTTCTTTCTCCTTTGAACATGTAATGTGACCCCATATATCAAATTCTTACGCCCCTCTTCAATTATGGGTTGCATTTCAGATTTTACCTTGTTAGTATTTAGGGCTTCTTCAACCTTCTTTCAAATTTCCTCTTCAATTCTTTTGGTAGACTCTTCATCCAAGATCCTTGTTTCTTCTTGTTTTTGGCAATGCAATTATTGACCTCATCCAATAGTTTTTTATTATGGTTTCATACTCTACATATTTATTCATCTTTCTTTTTCAATTCTTCCATTGACTCATCCTTTTCCCACATCCCTTTTCTATTCTTTTATTGTTTTAAGTTTTGAACCTCCTTAATGAGTGCTTAATTAAGGTCTCGTATGTTCGATAGCTCGTTGCCCTTCTTCTTGATATATTATTTTGCTTCTTTTAACTCGTCTTGAATTTTATGCATTGCTTCCATTTTTAAGTCCTTGGTCCATTTATTTGAGAATAGTTTTTCAAAATTTTCCCATGTGGAATAGAATCTAGTATCTTCATCAAAGCTATGCCACCACTTAGAAGCTTTACCTGGAAAATAAAAGGTTGTCCAAGAAGGACTCAAATTAGTTTTCTTTATCATCCTCAACCATTCCTCAAGATTGATTTCATATTTATCTTCATCTTCTATAAATGCAGGTATTTCCATTGATTCTTAAGTGAGATCTAACCACAATCCACAACTTCCAACCTTTTAAAACCTTGATTTGGGGACTGTCTTATTGGCCTACATTTCTCTTGACATGTCTCTAAAATTGCACCCCTTACGAGTCTAAAATTTTGGTGTGTAGTACTCTGGTATGTGTTCTTTGCAATTCCATAAGTCTAACCAAAATTTGACGTGCCAAGTGAAAGTTATGGTAACCTTCCCAAAACTTGTTGATTCTTGGCCCTTTCTAGATAACAAATTTGTATGGAATGCAACGTGTCCAATATTTCAAATCTGCTTACAAAATTTTCACTTGAAATACTATGGTTTGTATTCTTTCCAAACGAATTAGTGGAAGTCAATTTGAACTTTATAAGATTCGGATATGATTGTTCTACCAAGATCACCTATTTGAGACTAGTCAAAAACCCTAATTCCCATAGCATATATTTACTAAATTACAACATCTCAGAACATAAAATTTCTACCAACACTATTTCAATATATCTTCTCACACTCTTGAAAATTTCAAAGTATGAAACTTCAATGAAAACAATTATAGAAAAAATTCCAAGATGACTTGTTTGAGACTAATTTCAAGACTAGTAAAAAACCCTAACTTCCACAGGCTATATCTTAGAAAGCATAATGATCCACAACCTAAATGTTTTACTAAATGTACTTCACTATGTTTCCTCACGATCCTAAAATTTTCATAGTCTCAAAATTTGTTGAAAAAGAGTTATGGAAAACATTCCAAGATGACTTGTTTGAAGGAGAAAAACCCTAGGATCGTATGCTATGAAACCAAATGTTATGAACTAAATTCATAAAATTTCAGAATAAACTATAAGTACACACCATGTACAACAATGTGAGTATGTAGAATGACTCCAAGATAGATAAGAGAGATGAGTTACACAATAAATTCTTAAATAATATGATAACCTCCTCCAAATACCCCAACACATTCATACCTCCAAACTACATGTCCTCAATAATGACAACATGATCTCTATATATACATATTCACACATTGCACTATTACATATACATTTACCCATTATGTAAAACTTGACCAAGTTAACTCAATTACCACACATTTTTTTTACGTGTAACTAATCAATTATAACAATTAGCCGTGTAACACATAAATAAAGTAATCACATAATAGATTGATACCATTAAATCTTAATGAAAATATTGATTAACACATGATTGGATAACATAAGGGTAAAAATACGAATGTGGGTAACATTTTCGTGAGAATCATGTTGCAGAAAATTGTTAATGGCAATTTTTCGGTCAATCTCTTGAATGTTTTTGGCCAAAAGTTAAATCTAACGATGCCCTCGAACATCGTGCCACTGGATAGAAATTTTTTTTTTGGGCAAGACAATTTTCGGCTGAAAGTTTGTTTATATATATATTGACCACAACTTTGATGAGACATTTTGGCTCTCCTATCATTTTCCAATACACAGTTCTGTGAGAGACTTGGACGACACTTGAGTGGCACCAACATCACCCAAGTGGCACCAACATCACCCAAGTGGCACCAAGAACACCCAAGCGGCACCAAAAAGTCCATGGGCAAGGTAAATTATCTTCTCTATTGTTTTAACAGATATATCATAGATTTAGTCTTGTAGGTTATGTAAAACATCCATAACCATAATAACACCATCGTCATTAATTTCCAAATTCCCCACTTATGTATTTTCCTCATTTTAATGTCTCTGCATGAAGTGTGGTATTATCTTCCAAGCGTATGATGTGCTTTGACATGTTATGCTAAAAATGGTTTCTCACATAATCTATATTTATTGTTGAGTCCATATTGTCTCCAGTCAAAACTTAGATTTTGATTCCATCATTTGCTAGATTATGAATAGACCAAGGAGCACCAAACTATATATTGGTTGCACCAATTGGGTTGTCTACTCTTTTACTTAGGCTTTCTCATTTCCGTCCTTTGTCTTTATAAAACCCTTCTAGGTGGATTGAGTAGTTGTTAGGCCATTTTTAATCTTCATAGTCCTAGAGGGAATGTTCTCTACCTGAAACATATATTTCTCTTCCAATACAAGTCAAGATTCAAGACTTTTCAAGTTTATTTTGGTTCTCTAGCAAAGGCCAGATGACACCATGATTTTGTTTGATAACATGATAAATGATACTCTCTCCACTGTCCAGTGCACATGAAGACAAAAATATAGTTTTACATGATTACAACATGGATAAATAATTGTCACAGATCATTAATCCCCATTAGAATACCATAATTCCTTCATAGCATGTGGAGATATCATGTAAAGTACTAGAAACAAGATGCTAAAGTTAAGATTCCAAGCTGACTCCAATTAAACATTCATCTTAAGCTCATCCTTAACATTTTAATACAATCATGATCAAGACTTAACTGACTCATGGAAAAGACAAAATGAGCCTAATGAATATCATAATTTTAGCAAGAAAAAAGAGGAATGTTCTTCAAGCATTGACATATTCTTTTACTTATAGGTATTTAAATTCATAACTACCATTTACAGTAGAAATTGAAAACTAAAATATATTACCAAGAATTCCATTGACTAAGCATATATTCTTCCAAGTCGAAGTTGTTTTTCTATGTTATTTGGATGGCAAGATCTTGCAATGTAATAACCCAATTTTTCGTGATGCCAAGACCAAAATGCTAGCAAGAGGCATTTCAGGCCTAAATGAGATGATGCACCGAGGAACCAACAACCAAAACAAAACTAACTCAGAATTACTTAAACATTACTCATATACAAAGGGATTAGTTACTTTGTAAGTGAAATATAATGGAGTTACATAGTTTTAAGTGGCTCCACAGTAGTACCTGCAGAGATGGAAGTTTATAACAATAGTTACAACAACTTGTATAGGTTTTTCAAGCATCAACAAAACTATCTATCCAATTTGGATAATAATAATAATAATAATTTATTTTTAAGGTTACGGCTAATCCATACACCAAATTGGTGTATGAGAACACTCTAGCACTAAGACCAATACCATATTTGTCATATCCACTTTCTATTCTCCTCCTAAAACTCAATTCCAAAGGTTAACCATCTACCTAAGGCATGTTGCAAAGATATAATTTGACAAAAGATAAACTTCCATAAACACCAAAATGTATTAAAAAAATTGTATTAATAATTATGTTTCAATTTATGGTAAGTTTGGTGTGGAGTGAGTAGGAAGATACATGAATGGATGCCTTAATTGCTCCTTGTTTCTGATTACACAAAAAGATAAACTTCCATAAACACCAAAATGTATTAAACAAACTGTATTAATAATTATGTTTCAATTTATGGTAATTTTGGTGTGGAGTGAGTAGGAAGATACAGACATGGATGCCTTAATTTGTCATTGTTTGTGATTACACACAATTATTGGTTGTGTTTCATTTATCATATATAATGTATTTAATTAGTGATTTATGATTCAAAATTTGTTAGTCAAAATCAGTTACCCCTTTGAGATTTATTTCATCAGGACTGAGATGTGGTTTGTTTTCTGTGGAAACCCTAGCCGCTCTCTATTTTTCCTCTCTGTATCCTCATGGCGAGGGCAGATCCTGACCCCCTAGATTTCGACTCGGATGCCTCAACTTTTCGATCTTTGGTGACTTCGGTTGGGAAGCAAATGACTCGTCCTACGCACACACAATTTGTGAAGAAGCTAGATCATATCCTTGAAATACAGATCCCACGTGTCTTGACAAGAAGCAAGGCGTTGGCTTACGTGTATAAAGGACTAATTGATTAGTTTTCTGGGACATGACCCTCTCCCAAGCAAATGGATTCCTGGCTTTCCAAGAACTAGGCTACTCTTTTCAAGGGAATACTCAACCATTTTTTCCGTGGTAAGGGTTTCTACACCTTCTTTTTTGAGTTCAAATAGGATATGGATTTAATATTTAGAAATGGGCCCTATTTCATGGGTCTAAGGGGTTTGTATCTTGATCGTTGGACCCCATATTTTGATCTAGAGGTCAAAGTTCCCTCCACTATTATGGTCTAGGTAAAGCTTCCTCATCTTCCTCTTCACTGCCGAGGAGATGATGTTCTTACATGCATAGAAAACTCCTTGGGGAAATATAAAGATAAAACCGACCCAAAACCCCCTATATTTTCCTGTACCAGAATCTATGTAGAATTAGATATGGAGAATGGTCTTCCTGAAGCGGTTAAATTAGCCTTGGTTGGATGTACCCATATTTAGAAGGTAGATTATGAACAATTTCCCTTTAAATGAAAAATATGCCATGAATATGGAAATTTTTCCAGACATTGCTCCAAATAGATCCCAAACACCTCTGGTAAGCAAGACGAAGAGGAGAAGGGTTGGCAGTAGGTCAGTAAAAAACCCCAATCCCTCAAATCCACAATATTCTTCGTATGCTCCCTCTAATCCTAATAGATCCCAACAAGAATAAGTCAACCCTATGCAGAAAAATTAAAATTTGGACACTGCTAATCAATTTCAAATTCTATCAAACTCCCCCTCTGATTTGGAGGTCGTCGATCCCACACCTCCACCTCCACCTCCAGATGGACTGGGTCCAATCCATTATGAATCAGGAGAGCCATACATGGAATCGGAGGAGGGGGAAGTAGGTTGCGAATATGAAGGTCCATATAACAACCACCGAATCCAGATAAAATTGTAACCATAGGAAAAACTAAATAGATTCAGGAAGAGGGAGATGCTATAAAAACCACCAATAAAGCAAGGCAAAGATCCAATAAGGACTATAGAGAATAAAATGCCAACAAAGAAAAGGTGACGGTTCAAAAATCATCCATAGAAACTTCTATTGGAAATATGAGAAAGAAAGGAATCGTAAAATATCCAAAAACACAGATTCCTCCATCACAAGGAGGAAAACCCTCCCACTCAATCAAATAATGATGATGAAGCTCCTTCCCTAGAACTGCAGGGGTCTAGGAAGCAAGCACAAGGTGGAAGCATTAAAATATATAATTAAATCAGAACACCCATCGATTATCTTGCTCCAATAAACCAAAATAGAGAGTTTAGAAGTAGTTCAAATAGGAAAGAGAGATTTTAAGGATGATGAAGGATTAACCATCAATTCTATCAGTGCCCCGGGAGGAATTCTATCAATTTGGGATGCCAACGAATTTGAAGAGAAGGTAAGCTTTCACTCCTCCTTCTGTATTTTTAACTATTCTTAAGTCCAAACAAGATGACATGAGGATCTCTGTTATAAATGTATATATGCCAATTATTTACAAAGACAAAGTGGATTTTTGGAAATCCCTTGCAAATTTAAAATATGCAGTAGATCTTCCTTCCATCATTATTGCTAGAGATTTCAACACAGTTATGAGTCAATCTGAAAAGAGGGGCGAAAATATGGTCAGGGACCCCATGAAGGAATATATGAATGATATAATATTTTATTGGGATATTCTATACTTTAATCCCATTAAAGGTAAAATCACTTGGAGTAACAAAATAATGGGTAGGCAACATATTGATGCTCGTCTCGATCGCTTCCTTATCCATAACAATTTTTGTTCTCTCCCCTTTTCCATTTCCTCTCATATCGTTTCTGCTCCTACCTCTGATCACAAGCCTATTTCTCTTACCTTCTCCCCCCTTCAGAATCTTGGCCCCATCCCCTTCTGTTTCAATTCCCTTTGGCTTCATCATAATGAAGCTATCACCCTCATCATAAGTACCTAGAAAACCCCTATTTTTGGCTCACCTAATTTTGTATGGGAAAGAAAATTAAGATTGGTTAATAAAGCCATCAAACAATGGAATAATTATTCCTTTCTTTCTCCCTCAGCTAAGTGGGTGGAGAAGCAAGGAGATTTTTCCTTCATTCATCATAAAATGGAAACAAAGGAAATAATGGAGCATATTATAGTTGAAAAAAGAAAATCAGGGCAAACTTTGCATGCAACCTTCAGAAAGGAATAATGGAGACTGAAATCATGAAAGCTTTGGTTCATATCAGGGGATAGAAACATGACCTTTTTACATAAGAAATCTCATACATAGAAGCAGCGAAACACAGTCACTCAAATATGCTTCGAAAATGGGTATCTATTAGAATATTTTGAGCAAATAAAGGATGCCGCTTCTCATCACTTTCAACAACTGTACGCTGAACCTCAAGAAGAGGAAAACTCACAGAAAACCATTGAATCTCTAGATCATCTCCCTTCAAGTGTTACTAAACAAGACAATCGGGAGTTGTTAAAGGAAATCTCAGAGGAGAAAATAACAACAGTTATTTGGAGTCTAGATCAAGATAAATCCCCAGGGCCAGATGGATTCTCAATTCATTTTTTTCAGGCCTTGTAGAACCTTATCAAATACGATCTCAGAAAAATGGTGAATCATACTTTGAGAAATAAATAAGTTAGAGGTGCTACTAACTCCACTTTTTTGGGCTCTCATTCCCAAAGAGACCAACCCCTCCTCCTTCTCTCATTTTCACCTCATCTCCCTCTACAATTCAACCTATAAATCATCACCAAAATTATAGTGAATCATATCAAACCCTTTCTATCCTCTCTTATCCTAGAAAAATTAAGGAGGATTTATGGAACAATGACATATTACTGACAACATCATTCTAGTGCAAGAAGCTATTTTCAACAATAATTCAAGAAAGGAAGCAAGAGTGGTAATACAACTTGATATGGCCAATGCTTTTGATTGATTAAAACACTCCTTTCTTCTAGCAGCCCTCAAAAAATATGGATTCACTCATGAATTCATAGTTTGGATCAAATCTTGTATCAATTCCCCATGGATAACGTCAATGATAAATGGCATGCCTACATATTTTTTCCGTGCCAGTCAATGACTAAGGAAAGGTTGTACTCTTTATCCTCTCCTCTACATTCTACACTTACGGGGCTGTCTAAAGACCTACACATCTTCCAGGTGGATATTGGTGGCCTTCCACCTAATCCAACTGGATTATTTTTATGTTTTCATGTTAGCACATCTTTCTGTACTTCCAAGGTCTTTTTGGGGCCCTAAACAATGTTTTTTGGGATCGCCACAGTCAAACTATAGACAAAGTTGGATTTTGATGGAATAATGCATAGTTATCGAAAAGACCTTTCCAATAGGCTATCAACACCTAAAACAAAAGTCGTATGAAAAATTTACGACCCCAGGAAGTTGAGGTACCAACTTACCCATAGGGGCCCACATAAATTTTGGCGTTTCATCTCCTAGGGTTAGGTTTTTGGATGTCTAGGGTTTTGGAATTCATGAGTAATGTTAAAAAGGCAAGTGGAGACTCATTGTGATCATTCTGCTCAGACAAATGTGCGTAGCAGCCACATATCTTCTCAGAGATAGCTACCACCATTCAAGCAAGTGTTTCAGTTATGCAGTTTTACAGTTTCAGCCTATTTCATTTATTCAATAGAATATATTGTTCACTGGATATCTGTGTTGTTATTCATATCTCTATGTTTATTGTATTCCGTCTGTTAATCAATTCGTTTCACTCCTAAATTCATATCAGGCAGATCGTTACATAATTTCCCTGCGGTGGGGTGGACATCGCTGGCATGTATGGACCGTTCAGGGAGGGAGGATGGTTGACCATCAGATGAGGGTCAATGAATGAAAGTTGGTCGATCATTACTATTTTTTTGTTGTGAGGGAACATATCACTCGAAAGAGAGTGGACACAAAATCTCTCATAACGTAGACATATTTTCTCCCAAGGAGTAGGTTAAAGTCCAAGGAGTTGTGAACTACCATCACATCAACGTAGACTTCTTTTCCTCCCAAAGTAACCGAAAATTGAGGAAGGATCCCTAAAGGTTGACTAAATCTTCGCTCAAATGTCAACAAATTCTGAGTCACGAGCATAAGCTGTGGTGAACCAAAAGCTTGCCAATAATTCACTAATAAGATGCTAAGAAAAACACCTTTGTATATTATAGTTTTAGGAATATTCCTATCACAAACCTACATGGTGATTTGGAAAGGCATGTAAGAAGAAAGAGGGGGTTCTGTCAAATGATTCCAATTAATAGAAATCATTTGATTGCTTGAAGGGGGTGCCATCGGGACAGGCGGAGTACCCCCTTGCTCGGGTGAATCAATATTAATGAGGTAGACCTAAGCAACATCCTCAATCTTTGAATGAGGAGTGGGATCGACCGATGACATAACCAGATTGACCACTTTGGTTGCACTCTTCAAGGGAGAAGTGGGATCAATCGATGAAGGAAATGGATCAACCACTTTGGAACTCTTTAGATGAAGAGTGGGGATAATTGATGAAGGAACTCTATCAGTTACTTGGGTTTCACTTTTCAAATGAAGATTCGGGTTGATCAATGACGGAACTAGATCAACTACTTGGGTTAGTGGCTCAACCGAGGATGAAACCAGATTGACCACCTGATCAACCAGACTGACCAAGGATGGAACTAGATTGACCAGCCCATCAAATAGTGACGGTTTGGGAGAGATCTTATCATGATAACCAGTTAGAAGTTGAATCTTTTCTAAAAGATAAGAAGCCTCATCCATACGATGGAAAAGGTGAGAGTAATGATCACTTTCACATAACATACAAGGAAATTTGACAGTTCTATTCTTCTTGTTAGGATATTTAGACACTTAGGATTTAGTTAAGATCTACTTGGTCTAATGTGTCGTTAGGTAAAAGTGTGTTTCTTAATGTGTTTCTTTAGTATGCATTAGTTCACATTTGTAGTTAGGAAATCCGGCGGTCACAATATGTTCTTGACATAGAGTGATATGACGGTTCATATTCTCCTCTATCTTAACGACCATTGATCTGTGGCTTATGATGCAGGAGCATCTCAAGCAAGCCAGTGCGGAGGCAAAAGACAGCTAGACAAGCCCAGCGCAAATTTTGAAATCCTCTTAAAATAAATGCACCAACCGTAAATGAAATGAAACAATTAAATGAAGGTGCACTTGTATAATGTAACGGACCTTGAGTGATTCGCTCTCGTCCTTAGTAGATAGAAGGCAATTATGATAGTTAATGCAAGTAGATAGGAATTAATGTGTAGATTAGACAACTTGAGAGCGCAAGAGGGAAACAGGATATAGACACCCTCCTTGTGTATTGTAACATTAGCATGAGGAGCATGAAGAATTAGCAAGAGCATAGTAGAGAGAAAAGAGCCGTGTAAAGACACCCATGTACAGATATTTGAATTAATAGAAAGAGCTTTGATTCAAATTCATGGCATTGTGTTTGTTCTCTGGGTATTGATGTTGAATGTTATGCTCATAGATGTTTACTTCCTGTTACACATTTGCTTTATATGCTGTGTACGTGATTTCATGTTTTGAGTTCGAACTCTAAAAGGAAGTAGGAATGAGTTTCAATTGTTTCTCTATCTAAGAAAGGTTTCCTGCAAGGAGTGTAGTAGAAGTTGTCTGCAAGGAGTGCATCGACAAGAATTCAGGGTTGCGTCTCTGAAGGCTCAGATAGTTTAGCTTTTGTCTCATTTCCTCAAAAGTGCATTTGGGCACAAGAGCCGTGCAAGGAATGCGCAGGCAGGGTAAAGTCTCAGAGTTGTGAACCTGAGCAAAGCATTGAGAGACTGCTTCTGTAGGTGTGCGCAGAGTCAAAAAGAAATTCAACACTTGTAGTGGTTGAAGGTTGCCACAAGGAGTGCATGCAAGAGTCTTCTTTAAGACCCGAAGTTGTGAGAAAGATCAGGAAGGATAAGGCCTTCGAAACTATTGAAGGGCAGCGCAGGGAAGTTTTGTGACTGGAACTAATTAGAAGGTGTCATCAGTTTGTGCCGCAAGTGGACAAGTTTTCGTGGAGGAATACTTAGCTCATTTTGCAGGGTAGCCTAGGAGATATTGGACGGTCGGAAGTCTCTGAGGAGATTTCGCGAAGTCCTGTGAGCCGTCAGATCTCATAGAGGAGTAGGGAAGTTACCGCGAGTGTAACAAAAGGTCCTAAGCTTAGGAGAGGTAGAGCCATTGATTCAAGTCAGTCAGGGGCGTTGGATCACTCATGGAATCGCCTATCGGGATTTCATGAGTGGAAGAGGCGAAGACTTAGTATCAAGGTTTGCGAAGCAGCGAAGTGGCGAAGGATCAGAGATGTCCACTCATAAGGATAGGTGGCAGAGATCTATAGATCTCGTGAATTAGGAGATCACGAGGTAGAAGGCCAAAGGTGAGCACTTTGGATCACGAAGCACGAAGCCGCGAAAGGTGGAGAAACGTGTGTGTGGGCCATAGAAGTCAGCGAGGCAGACAGGTGGCACACTACCGATACAAAGTTAACTCCGTTGACCATTTCAGGTTTTCGCGGGGTAAAGCTCTGAGTCCCTTGCATTAGGATTCGCGATATTGCGAAGTCCGAAGTCCCGACAGAGTAAAAGGGGCGCTGAAAGGTCAACCTTACGGACACATCGACGTTTCGGTAAATCGGGGTTCGGGAGTCGAGGAGACGAGTCGCTCGACATCACGAATGCCGAAACCGTGATAGGGGAAAGTCCAAAGGAGAAAGAAGAAAGGTCAGCGTTGATTGTTTTCAGGTTTCGGAGATTGGAGACAAGGCGCTTGACCATCGGATTCACGAAGGTGCGAAGTCCGATCTCTCGAGGTATAAGAGGGAATTTTTTTTTTTTTTTTGAAGATAGCTGTGGGAGCAGATTTCTTGAAAGGGAAATAGAAGAGCCATCGCCGAGAGCTCTTTGGGCCAAGGAAAGAGGAAGATCCTGTGCGTGCGGACCTTCCGACCTGCGGGTTGAGGAGGGAGCGTGGCGTCAGCTTAACATCCGATTGGTTCATGATATATATTTAAAGAGCATGGAGGTTCATTTGCCGATGATCAATGCGAGAAAATCTCTTGTAAAATCTCTTTGTAATCTTTTTCTTTTGCATTAATAAACTGCTCCAAGTGGTCGCGTTGGATAGGGCCGTGGATGTTTCCCTGTAGGGGTTTTACCACGTCAAAACATTGGTGTGTTGATGTTTGATATGGTTGTGTGAGTGGTTACTGAGGGTGTTCATCCTCTGTTGGAATACCTATGTTGTCAACCATGGTATCAGAGCCTGTTTGAAGACTCGCTCTTGTTTTAGATCGAGATCGTGAAGTCGATTTGCCTCATCTCCATTTTCTGTTATTTTCGTACATTTTTGGGCTGAGAGGACTATTCCATTGCATTCAAAGTGCTCATTTTAGTTAGGAACACTTTTCGTTTCACTCGAAAAGGTTTCCATTTTCTCAAGATAAGACCATTTCAGTCAGATCCGGAGGTATAAAGCGTGAATACACATTTTTGAAATTTTTGCAGAGTATTATTTTTGGTTTTATATTATTTGTTTCTGGGTTGCTATTATTTTAGATCTGCATATGATTTTTTCCCCGTTCCCTGTGCAATCTCAGAAAATTAGAAACATATAGGAAAATGTGCATCTTCCGGGTAAGCTAACCAAGATCTAACCCTTGTTGTCATCGAGAAGCAGAATGTTTTTCTTGTGTGAAAAGAGTTTTTTTTCAACAACAACAATCCTCTTGCTAAACAATACAATATGTTTTACTAGCCCATTTGGTTAAAACTTGCCTTATTAAGTAAGAGGTCTTGAGTTCAAGTCTCTCTTTTTGTTACTTTTTTTGAAAAAGTTTATTCTCCATTGTAAAGTGTATTTCACTTCAAGTATAAAAGTGAATCACTATAAATAGCTTTAATACTTTATTTTAGAGTTATTTATTTTGCATGCGGATTTTATTTTATAACGTAACTTCATTGTAAAAGTGATCCCCACTTATTTTTATAAAAGTGGGTCACTTCATAAAGAAACTTACATCACCACGTGGTCCTTTGGTTACCGTTTATGCCTTCTTTTAAAAAGGGCACAACTTTCACATTCGAAGTCCGTTTTTAGTGTCGTTTTTTTAAATCCGCATAATTTTTTGAGATATTTCCATACATATCATTAGTTTCAATTTTTAAATCCATATTATCTACACATTTAATATGACTTCTTCTAGTAATATTTTGCTTACTACCACCAACTACTGCCAATGGAAATCTCATATGGAGGATTTATTAAGAAGTAATGACTTGTATTGGATTACCTTGGGAAAGAAAAAAGAACCCATTGATGCTGATAAGAAAGTCAAATGGGATAATAGGAGTGAAAAAGCACGTGGACTAATCAGAATGTCCATCTCGCTTGATTTAAGGTTCCACCTTAAAGAAATTGATGACCCCGATGAAGCTTGGGAAAATATTGAAACTGTGTTTGGTAAACTCAATATTATTCAAGCACAACAATTAGAAAATCAAGTATTGAATTTAAATCCAAGTGATTTTTCTTGCATTGGAGACTATCTATCTAAGTTTAAAACACTTAGAATTTTATGTAAAGAATGTGAGATAAAGATGGAGATAGAGCGTTGCATCTATCTTATTCTCTCTAAGATAGGTAGTGCATATTATGTGTTTGTATCTACCTTTTATGCCATGGGAGAGGCTCCAGGGACAACTTATAAAAAACCCACTCTTGTTTCCTTTTGTGCTGCTTTGATTAGAGAGGAAGATAATCTTGTACAACTTGTAGTGATCAACACTGTAGGTACCTCCAACAAAGCCTCAGTTTCCCAATATAAATATAAACCCAAGAATCCCAAGAAGCAACATAATCACTACAACAACAAGAAACATAAGGGTCCCAAACCCACTCAGAAAACTTCAACTCCTAATGGTCACAGAGGAGAAAAATAAAAAAATAAGAAGAAGTAGAAGTTGTATTGAAGGAGAAACTAGAAGCAGAAAGTGCATATCCATGAGAAGAAGAAGAATAAGTAGAATCNCAGAGGAGAAAAATAAAAAAATAAGAAGACTTACAGACATTGCAACTTTTGTGATAAATATGGTCATGATGAGTCCAAATGTTTCAAGAAGATGGAAACTTTAGAAGCAACGATAAAGAAGCACAACATCAACATTGATTCTACTTATTCTTCTTCTTCTCATGGATATGCACTTTCTGCTTCTAGTTTCTCCTTCAATACAACTTCTACTTCTTCTTATGATGAGTGGCTTATTGATTATGGAGCATCTTATCATATGGCTAAGGATAAAGACATATTTTCTGCTCTAAATGAATGTAACACCAAGAAAATATTTTTTGGTGATGATAGATCTCTTATTGTTGTAGGATCTGGAACAGTTCAAGTAGATAATGGTCATTTCAATGATGTATTATGTGTTCCAAATCT
>JASDQU010100982.1:0-18492 GCA_032191745.1 Picea mariana
GCTAGAGGCTATGTTTCTTTCCAACGTTTAGACTGAATGAAGGAGGTGGGGGGCCATAAACTGTTAGAATATGAAATATGTGTACTCGTTTTACCATCGAAAATACCCTTGTCACCCAACCATAGGCCGAAGCCACCCTCCAAGCACCTTAACCTTGATAGAGAATCATTCTGGAAGAAAACCCTATGCTAGATAGCGAAGCAAAGGGTAGCGCACCTTTCCCTAAGGATAGTTCACCAATAAGATATGATTAGATATTTCAAACCCTATCCAAGAGATAGTCCAAGCCAAACGTGATCTGCTAGTTACAACCGCTACAATGGAATCTCTGCTCAAACCTCCACACAAGAATAGGTGTTGTAGTGTGCACAAGACTTGGCACTGCAATTCTAAGCCTGCCTACCATAATGAGAATTGGCCTCCTATATTTATACTAATTATAGCTAACTGCATGGGCCGATTTCTCATTATGGGTATCTGTCTGTTCAATATATATTATTATTTCTAGCCGACTTCTTCTCTTGGAGGCTAGTAACCTAATATAAATTATCTTCTTGAGCCAACAAGTCTTCTAGGGTCATTAGTCAACTCATTAGGGTTTCTTCTTGCTTCCTTGAGTATTCTATCCTTGTCAGGTTTACACGTGGAGGTAAATACCTCCCGCAGCTACAATAATATCAACAAGGACCACATGGTGGTGTAAGTTGTTTTATGAAGTGACCCACTTTTATAAAGAGAAGTGGTGATCACTTTTACAATGAAGTTACTTTATAAAATAGAAGTTGCATGCAAAATAAATAACTATAAAATAAAATATTAAATCTACTTATAGCGAATCACTTTTATACTTAAAGTGAAATACACTTTACAATTTTAGCATGAACTTTTTAAAAAAAATTAACAAAAGAGAGACTTGAACTCACGACCTCTTACTTAATAAAGCAAATTTTAACAAAATGGTCTAGCAAAACATATTTTATTGTTAAGCAAGAGGATTGGGGGTGTTTTTGTTGTTGTTTTTGTTGATGGCCTTCGAGAGCATGCTAAAAAAAAAACTCTTTCCACCCAAGAAAAAAATGTTTCTTCTCGATGACAACAAGGGTTAGATCTCAGTTAGCTTACCCAAAAGATGCACCTTTTCCCATATGTTTCTGATTTTTCGAGATCGCATAGGGCACAGGGAAAAGAGTATGCATAGATATAAAAGAGTAGCAACCAAAATAATACCAAAATAAAACCAAAATAATACCAAAATAAAACCAAAATAATACTTTGAAAAAATTTAAAAAGTGTGTATGGAGGCTTTATACCTCCAGATATTACGGAAATGGCCGTATCTTAGGCAAACAAATACCTTTTTGAGTGAATCAAAGGGTGTTACTGACTGAAACAAGTTCTTTGGATGAAATGGGATAATCCTCTCAGCCCATAAATTTATGAAAATGATAGAAAATGGAGATAAGGAAACTCGGCTTCATGATCTTGATCTACAACATGAGCGGATCTTCAAACCAACTCTAATACCATGTTCGACAACACAGGTATTCCAATAGAAGATGAATGCCTTAAATAACCACTCACACAACCATATCAAATATCGACACATTGATGTTTTGGCATGGTAAAACCCCTACTTGGAAACATCCATGACCCCAGTCAACGCGACCACTTGCAGAAGTTTATTAATGCAAAAGAAAAAGACTACAGAGAGATTTTACAGGATACTTTCTGATAATAGATCATCAGAAAATGAACCTCAATTCTCTTTAAATATAGGTCCTGGACCATTCGGGTGTTAATCCATGGGTCAATGGTCATTAAGATCAAGGCGAATATGAACTGTTATATCAATCTATGTCGGGAGCATATCGTGACTGTCGGATTTCCTAACTACAAATGCATACTAATACATAATAAAGAAATACACATTTATCTAATGACACATTAGACCAAGTAGATCTTAACTAACTCCTAAGTGTTGAAATATCCTAAAAGAATTCAATTATGTAAGAGACTTTGTGAAAATGTCTATAACTTGATCATGTGTAGGGAAAAAAAGCACTTCAAGATCATAATCATGAACATGTTTTCTTATGAATTTCATTTTTATCCTAATGTGTTTGTTGTGTTGATGTTGAATTGGATCTTTTGTGAGATTGATGGCACTTTGATTGTTACACTAGAGGGTGGTTGAATCATCCTACTAGAATCTAAACTATGAAATTATATGTAGAAGCCGCAAGAATTATTGACTTTCATTAACCATTTATAATTACTATACATATACTAAAGAAAGARAGATATGTTTGTTTCTTACAATCCCAATTGATAGGTCCATAACTAGGACTAAAAATATCACTTGTATTTGGATTTTTATGATTACGGTCAATAACCCGATTGGAATCAGTGAAAGGAACTAACAATTGAGTCCCTTATAAACTACAATGTCTACCAAATTGAATTGTACCCTAGATATACTAAAGTGTCCTTTTTGTTTCTTTCCAATGGCTCTCATGTCATATTTGTGTATATCAAAAAGCAATGCCAATAGAAAAGGAAATATCATGATGCATATGATTCAAATATAAGATTCTATGAAATAACTAATGGCACAAAGTGACATCTACTTTGGGATTAGAATAGGTGGAGGAAATTTTGACTCTAAATCATAAAGGATAACTTGGGGTTGGTTTGAAATCTTCCATGTGAAAGTGGCGAGGAGGTTAAAAGTTTAGGGTCACTATTAGTAAGTATAAGGCCACCATCATAAAGAATAAGTTTTATGAGATAGCTTCCAAACTTATTTGTATATACATTAGGATAATAATGACATCTAGGTGTTAAGAAGAAACTTATCCATTTTAGCATAACAAACTTGAGGATCTTTCTTAAGACCATAGAAGTATTTCTTAAGGAGACATACAATGATGGAGTCATTATTAACATAGCCAAGAGATTTTTTCATCTAGATTTACTCCTGAAATACCCATGCAAGAAGAAAAATTTAGCATCATCTAATGGACCTCCCATTTATGTAAGGTATAAAGGGATATAATAAGGTGGTTGGAATTATTTTTGGTTATGGGGGAGAATGTTTCATTGTATTAAATTCCTTCAACTTGAGAAAATATTTTGGCAATTAACCAAGCCTTTTGTTTTTCAACACTTTACTTTTATGCATACTTATTTCTATACACCTATTTACATATGATAAGGTTTCTTCCTTTTGGAAGAGGTACAAAATCCCAAGTATAATTCTCCCATTAAGAAACAATATTATTCGTTAATTGATATGTCCCAATATGGATGGCCATAATATTTTTCAAATATTTGTAGGTCACGAGTCTTTGAAACTTGATCCAAAACATAGGAGGCTTTCTATAACTATGAATGTGTATGATGCGCAACTATAGGATCACCAAAAATATCATCAACTATTTCTCATGTTGAATGTACCCATGTGAGAAGCTATGGTTCTAGTGCAGGATCATGTTAGATTGAGACATCTAGAGGAAAGTGAGAAAGTGAAGTTGGATGTCATCCTCATTGTCATCATTTGAATAAGAAACAAGAATGGGACCACTGATAAAAATGTTAGAAAGATAGGATGGCATAGACTCCAAATATTGCCTAAATACTAAGTTAAGCTCACAGGCCAAGATATTTTCATCAAATTTAATGTCTCTTCTAATAATTATTTCATTTCAATGACATTGAAGAAGTATATAAGCTTTGATGTCTTTGAAATATCCAAAAAAATAACTTCTCATATTTACATTGTAATGATTTCATTTATTTGATCAAGAATGTGAATCCATTCTTGATTACCAAATATATTCAAGTTTCTTACATTTGACTTAATTTTAGTCTATGATTCTTCCAATGACATATTTTCTAAATCCTTTATGGTAGTATGATTTACTATGTAATTTGCATACTTTATGGATTCTACCCAATAATCAAGACTTAATCCATTACATTGGAGCACACAATTTTCCATATCTTTTAATGTGTGCTTATCTCTCTCAAAAACACAATTTTTGTCACATATATCGAATAATATGTTTCATTTTAATGCCCTATGCAGTGAAATAAGTTGTGGATTTTTTTTTAACATTTTTCATCCATTATGTGTACTTAATCTCTATAGTTAATGTCTAGATCATTTTTGTACAAGGTCCTTGTAGGAATAGACACCTCACTCAGTGACCCTGTAACAAGGCACACATTTTCATGGGATATTAAAGAATACCACTAATTTAACTAGATATTGATAAATACCAACCAAAATCGTATTGTTGAATTAACCTTCCCAATAATTATTTTCGATAATAAAAGAAACTAATTTTTATTAGATACCCCTTCTTGTACACTTAAATACCTATAAACCCCCTAATATCATGCACCCCCTCCCCCAGAAAAAATACATACAGTATATGGACTTTATTTTTCACAATTTTCAACCCCCCTCTATGAATGAATGTGATAATATATTGGTCAACAAGTTGAATCCCCTATGATTTATACAAAATAAATCCAGGCCATGTACTAATATTCTTACCCCTAAAATTGCAAACTTCCTCTTCATTAGTTATAGTGGCTAGCTAAGAAATAGGATTATAGGGTGTGTTCTCCTTATTTGGTGCTTGAACATATGGTATGTTCAGTAATTCATGGAAACACTCTTCCTTATTATCGTCTACCTCGATGGGATTCTATAAATTTCATGGAATTCACCAATATTCTCAAGATAGATTGTTTTGTATGTGTGAATCTATACTCCTATTTGTTCCTCTATTAATATAATAGGGAAATGTCTATCTTGTGTTCCCTAATTCTTTAAAAGTGGATTTGTTATCTCATTTATCATATTGATGAATACATATATGATATATAACATAAGGAAGGTGGTTATTTTCTTGTCCCATGGGGTCTCCACTTAGTGAAGTCATGACATATCATCTATGTATGTAGGATATTTAAAAATACCCTTAATTTCACTAGATATTGATAAATACCTAGAACAAAATGATTTTGTTTAACCACCATCCTAATACATATTTCCATTCACTAGAAACCTTGTTTTCATTATATATCCCCTATTTTTATACCCCCAAATTCCTATAAACCCCCCATACCCCACATTCCCCCCACCAAACATATAATATATTGATTCTATTATTCACAATTATAAAACCCCCTTTACGAATGAACATTATAATGTACTAACCAAGAAGGTGGCACTCTAATGTCTGTACTAGGCCAAAAGCATTTTAAAACATTAACTCTTAAGTTTCAATAAATAAAACCAAGTGCTCCTAGATAAGTCATTCATGAAAATTAAGAAGCACTTTCACACAAAGAAAGAAGGAGAAGAAATCAAAGAACACAAATCACTATGAACACTATTCAAGGGAGTTGAGGCATGTTGAGAAGAACATTTTTCAAAACTATCCCGATGATGTTTGCCAAGAACATAGAAAAACAAAACACCATGTTTGCAAGAAATGAGAGGAAAACCAATCACCATATGTTGATTACATGGTTTCTACAATGAGTGATAGTTTATGTGACCAAAATTTTCATGACAAAGTTTTTGCAAGTTGTCACTATGGGCAATAAAAGATGATGGAAAAGATGACGACCCAAAGTTGTCAAATTTTTACAACCTGGAAATATCGTCATCAATTCAAATTTCTAGGACATGATTAAGGTCTTATAAATTGTTGATTACAACCTGTTGAGGTCAAAAATCTATTTTTTTACCATATTTTCCACAAAAATTGCAATGCCTATCAATATTCTTACTTTTTTATTTTAGTCTTTTCTCACCATTGGGAGTAAAAGTTGGCTAAAGGGGTTTGGGACCCCTTTTTTGCTTGTTGTTGTGAGGATGTTTCTTATTCAAATTCTTAGATTTATATTTATATTGGAATACTAATATGCAATATATACCTATATTTCTAATAAGTTCAAGATGCAAGAGCTTATCTTGTTGTCTACTAAGAGAATAAAAAAAAGTCTCAAGAGTCTAGGGTTCCAAGTATGAATCTCCTAGAGATTCTTTGGTGCAGTAAAAGGTAGATACACAAATAGAATATTCTCTAACAATATTAGCAAGGATAACATATATATAACATAATCCTTCATATATATTTTATAATATTGAAATAAAATATAAGCATTTGGGACTAAGATAAATAGTGTTCAATGGAAGGGAAATCATTCAAATTTAAATTAATTAATTGGTTTTCAAATTGTTGGGATCAAATAATGTTATGTTTACCAAATATTTTTTCCAAATTATCCCAAGATTCATTCTGATCATCAATTCCTTGAATTTGATCCCATAAATATGGAGATATGGACATTTCAATTAATACACTTAATTCATAATTTTTATTATCCCAGTTTGCAGCACTATTGGGGGTGTTTTCTTTTCCCAAGGTAATCTAGTAGAGCCCTTTACTTTGTAGTACATCCTCCTCATGGGATTTCCATGAGAAGTAGTTGGTATTGTTAAGTAAAATATCATGGGGATAATACATATTAAAACATGTAGGTTATATGGATTCAAAATATTAAACTCTCTGTCTAGATGGAAAGCTCTCTAAAAAATAGATAGTTTAAAAAATGGCATTGAAAATGGACTTTAGATGTGACAGTAATGTTTTTTTTTTAATGCATAAAAGGTAACCATTAATCCCCTAGATAAATCCCCATGTTAAGAATAAACCCCCATGGAAATCCTTAGATATTGATTTGTTGTAACTTTATTATTATATTATTATTTTCATCTAGACCTTTTTATTGTAATTGTACCCTTGGTGTCCTATACATATACCAAGGAGACATAGTTTTAGGACCATCTCATCTTGTACATTTGTGTTATAGTAAAATGAGGTTTCACCATCGAAGGGGCTTGACATTAATTATTATCTCTTTATCAAGGAATGTAGTTACTTATCTCTCTCTTTTTATGTTATTCTGGTAATTTGATGCATAACGTTTGGAATGAGAGATTTTGATCCAAGGTTTTTTCTCCCTCAACAAGTCATCTTGGATTTTTCTTATAACGTTTTTCCTAAAAAAATTAAGAGTATGATTTTTTCAATATCCTAAGGAGACATATAAAATATTACTTGTGGTTCCAATTTCAAGTTCTATGTCATTTTACATTTTGATATATATCCTATGGAAGTTATGGTTTTTTGTAGTCTTGAAATTATCTTCAACCAAATAATATTGGACTTTTTGCTAAAAAACAATTCAGAGTGTTGGACAAATTTCTATTTTCGGCACACTAGTTCAGTGGGAGTTAACTGACTATTTCTATTTTAGAATTTCTATTTTAGATCATCACTATTATGCTATTATGCATGCATGCATTACATTATTATAGAATGTTATGTCCTATATATGAGTGTATTCCACTAATTCATTGTATCATATTGATCATTCTATGTATCAATCATCACCTCGTTGGAGTAGTGTGAATATATTTTCTCATTCTTCCATATTGAATCTTTCTTCGTTTCTTGATAAGTGTTGTTTGTAATTACTTTAGCTAGATATCGTGTACAGGTTTCGATGAAACATTGACCTAGTATTAGAGCTACACTGCTTGGAGGAAGCCATACAAGTTAATGGATAAGGAAAATTGGATTTTCAATGACAAAAATCCGTGGTTGTACATTTCGACAGTTATTTCTCCCCAAATATTAACTTTTTGAGGAAACATCGCATACGAGAAGTAAATCGATCCATTCGGAAAGTGGGTTTTCAACCGTTTGGCTAAATTATTCACGGTTTTCTCATAAAGTAAGTCAGAATATCACCACCTGAAAGTGATACGAATCCATGGTCGTACCTTTCTATAGTGATTTCTCCCAAAATATTAAATTTTTGAGGAAACGACTAGCTAAAGAGTTAAATCAACCCATTATGAAAATGGTTTTTCAATAGTTTTGGGTGATTTCTCACTGTTTTCTTAGAAAGTAAGTCGGAATATCATCTCCTAAAATAGATACAAATTTCACTTAAAGTTCTCTTTCTGCAATGATTTCTCAGTTTTTCACTTGCATATTGAGAGAAAAATTTTAGGGGTTCTAAGACACAGTGGAAGATATGGATACGACACTTATTCTAAATTCAAACTTGGTGGTAACCCTTACACCATACAATTATTTTGATTGGAAGCCCAAGACAGAATTCCAACTCAGAAGGAAAGGACTATACAACTTGAAGATGGGGACACAAACATAACCTACATCAATAATTGAGAAGATGAGATGGGTGAACCGAAAGGATGAAGCCAGATGCATTCTTATTGAATTGATTTCAACTAATCTATGGTTTCATGTTTCCGCATGAAAGACTCCAAACGAGATCTTGAGTACCTTGGAAAATTTATTTGGAAAGAAGGATGAGATGAGAGGTCATATGCTTGAGGTAGAGTTGAATACTTTGGATCCTAAATTTTTTGATAATATACAATATTTCTTTACTAAGTTTAAATCTTTGATATTGATCTTATAAACTTGTGGTATTGATAAGTCTAAACAAGTGGACCAACTTATTCTAAGAATCTTGGCCAAGCTAGGACCAAAATATGTTGTCTATGTTTCCACTTTCCATTTTGACAGGTATCTTATGGGAACAAATTGGAATATTCCTACCATGGATCAATTAATTGATTTTCTCATAGACGAGTTGGATAAACACATTCATATGAGCTTAATCAAGGATCCCAAAGCACATTCACTCACCATGCATGATGGAAAATTATCATCCAAACATAACAAAAATGAGAAACAAAATGAGAAGGAGGGATATTCCAAACCCTTCAATGATTCTTTAGGTTCCAAAGACTCTTCAGATTCCAATAAGAATAAGAAGGGAAAGTAGTGCACTTACTGCAATAAACTGAATCATGAGGAACCAACATGAATGAAGAAACATATTGATCTTATGGCATAGACACTTTGGCAAAACAACCTTGGAAACTTTATTCTAGAGGAAGTCAAGAAGCAGAAGGAAGAATATCCTGCTCCTATGAAAGGTAATCATCATGCTCATGTTGCAATTAATTCCACATCTAATTCATGGATTATAAATTATGGTGCATCCCATCATATGGTAGCGAAAGATGATTTTTTCTCTTCTTTGAGTCCATGCTCAAGACCACATATTCTCATCGAGGATGATACTCAAATAGCAGAGTAGTAGTAGCAGGAGAGGGGAGAGTGGAACTCCATAATGAAAGTTTTGAGATTTTTTTACATGTTTCAAAACTTTATATGAATCTTCTCCCAGTTTATCAGATCACTCAAAAAGGTAAAAAGGCTCAATTTACATCAGATTTGGTTTCATTAATTGTCATGCATGACAATTCCATCATTCCAATTGGTGAGGTGAATCAAAAGTCAAGGTTGTATAGATTCACTAAGTTTTCTAACGATGCCTCTTGTTTTTTACTTACACATAAGGATAATACTTTGCATGGAGATACTCTTGTGCTTCCATCAACTTCAGACATCAAAGATGATTCCATATACTCAGATTGTGCTTAATACAGTATTGTTTTAAACATTATTCTTGCATTTTTTGTACTTCATGTCTATATTTATCTTTATATATTAATCCTAGGTCAGATATATCATCCTTTTATTCCCACTACTATATAGTAACATGTGTAGAGGAAAATGATGCTATCTTAGTGACAATGCCATCTAAAATTTTATTTATGATTTTTTGTGTTAGTTTTGTGCTATCAAAATCTCACTTTGAGTGCTCAGCTTTGTATTATTAGTAAAACTTTCACTTTCTAAAACATTTAGTAAATCCTCCATGTTTGATTTTCTGCACCATTATGTTTTCTAGTATAGATGTTATAGATTTTGATATTAAGTATCTTGTTTTGGATTTTGACCAACTTACTTGTTATACCATTTCCTACCGTGCTTCTCGAGTATTCTATTTTAAGATTTAATTTTTTCATTTTCTTCTTTTAATTTGTTTGCCAGAGTTTTCAACAATTCATTTTGTCATTTAAAGTACCTGTACAACACTTCCAACTATTTAATTTTCTCTTTTAGCCGCTTTATCTTTTTATCTTTCTTTTTTAATTTTGAACTTCACAACAAAGATGAAGAGGGTGCATTAATTCTTGGAATAGATTTTGAATAAAAGAAAACCATCTTCTTTGTTCGAACTAGTGAACCCTTATCCTCCTAAATATATACTAAGAAAGAAACACTTTTCTTTGCTTATGTTGGTATCCTTTTTTAAGTTTTTGATTCTATATGATGAGAATAAGAAAAGTCCTTCTTATTTGAAGTTGAACCCTCTGCCATATGTTAAGAAGAAAAATATTCTTAATGATTTCCCTGTTTCTTGGTTATTTCAAGTGGCACAACATAAATTCTAACTACAGTATTTTGTAGAATACAGAAAGGTGATTAGTTTGCAAATAATATGGAAAAAAATAATGAAAATAGGCTGCGAATTTATTTTATAAATCATTCTATAATAATGTTTCCACCATTTAATTATGTAATTCATGCTATCATGAATTGCAATAATGGAAATGTGTTATGAAATGATAAATTATGACATATAGCGAATATGGAAAAATTAAATGAATAATAATCATATCGTTATGTGGTAAAAGTAAGATGGGTTGACTTAGGATTATATGAAAAAATTAATTTTGAATTGAATGGAATGTAATGGTAGAGGTGGGTTGGGGTACATGTATATCCATAATATGGTTGAATTAGGATTATATGAAAAAAATAATTTTGAATCGAATGGAATGTAATGGTAGAAGTCGGTTGGGGTACATGTATATCCATAATATATAATGAAGGAGTTTTTTTTTTTTTTTATATATAGGTAAAAAAAAGTATTTCTTTGTAAACATTTTCTAAATAATTGAAAAGTCTAAATAGAAAATCAAATAAAGTGACCCCTTTACCAATGTCTAAATGATTTGACTTGATGTTGAGGTTCCATATCTAAGGATACAAGAAATCATACTATCATTTTTAGATTTGTGGATTTTTTTAAATATTCATACCTTTGAATCTCAATTTTTCATAATAATAATATTATTGTGACAATTTTTTTTTTTGTTTTCTATAATGTATGTGACTTGTGGGACTAGCCTGTTGCTGAAAAACCATGACTCGAGGGAATCTAATCTATCAAAGTAACTTGAGGGTTTCACCTAGCATGGGTCACACCAAACTTTATTTGGTTGGATTTTTCGATGTCTCCTCCCAATGGGCTCGAACTTGAGTCACGATGCAAAACAAGTCCCATCGAAACCAATCATGCTACTGGGATTTGAAATTGTTGCAACACTTCATGTCTTTTGTAGAAAGATCAGTCTTGTACATTCTACAACTTGTTATATCAAACTCTAATTTTTTCATAATTCTTGCAAATTTTGAGACAACTACAAGTTCCTACAAATTCTATAACAACTGTGAATTCTAGAAAAACCTGTAACACCTGCAAGTTCTAGAAAAACTTGTAACAATTGCAAAATTCTCATAACTTGAAGTTACTTCTAGAACATTTTTAGAAGAAACTGTGTTTTATTATTACTATTATTATTATTATTACCATATGAAGAAGTAAAACTCAAGATGAAGTGGAAGAAAGTGGGATAACCCTCTTACTTACAACCACCATTTGTTGTTGATGTATTAAATATTGAACAAATCATTCTCTAGATATGGGCTTCTTACATAATCTAAATCAATGTCCATTATCCAACAATGATATTACTTTACCATCATCAATCTTCAATTTCATAGAACCATTATAAAAAATAGTATCTATTTCATAGGTCCTCAACTAGTGAGTAGATACCTTTCTCTAAAAATATTTAAATTCTCAATGTAAATGTAAGTCCCATTCACCTAACTTAAATTTCTTCTTTGTAATGAACTTGTCATGCCATTTTTCCCTTTGTTGTTGAATAAAAATAGTGTGTTGAAGGGCATCCTGATGTATTTCGTCAACATTTTTTCCATCTTGTGTTTTCATGCCTCTAAAATATCCATTCCTACTTGCACTAAAATTCTTAAAGTTTTGTTTTGAAATTCAATCGAAAGAACTACATGATTACCATATACCAGTTCATATGGTGTGAATCCAATAATACTTCTCCTTGTTGTTCAATATTCCCAAAGCGCTTCTAGAATCCTATGTAACCAATATTTATTATATAGTTGTACTATTTTTCATAAGATAGTTTCCAAAAATTTGTTAGTGGATTCCACTTTCTCATTGGCTTGTGGATGATATGAGAAGAATTTATGTGTTTGATCTAGTGTAAAACACCCAACCCCTTAAATGGATTTTTAAGGAATGGGGCATCAAAATTTTGTTTTCCTGATCCATCTCAAATATAGGTTTCACTATCTCCATTGAATTATGCTCGCCACTAGCTTTCTAACAACTGTCACCATGCTCGAATTTGAGCTTGGGATTGAGATATATGGCCTTCCAAAATTCTTTGGAAGTTAATAGGCATGGCCCATGTGGCACCTTCATGGATCTGACTCATTCATATCACCTCGAATTATTTGATATCTCAAATCTCCTCGTGCTCCTAAGTCTATGGCGGAGATCCAGCCACCATTAATCGACGGTGGATCATTATCCCTGGGAATGCATGTGTCTAAGGTGAAATTCGATGTTTTGTGCTTTTGCGTGCACATAGTTTAACGACCCAAATCTCCCTGAGTACTTTTCTTTCGAAGTCACGTGGGATTTCCATGTGGCTTTGGCCTTTAGGCATTTCTACACCACACTATTCCAAACCCTATAGAGTCGCAGAGTCTGGGACTTCTAAAGTCCCAGTACTTTACCATTCATGTGCCCAGGGAGACATGTACCAGGGATTGACATGCAGTGAAGGCCAGTGGTGACACGTTTCCTCGTGAGGGGGTGACATGTGTCATGTTATAATGGGCCCAATGGTTTGCAAAACATCTATATCCAAGTGACATGTGGCACCTTAATCATGGGTCCATTTCACCCCAAGTGATGTCAGCAAGCCACATCGACCCCTAACAAAACCTTCTAATAATCCTCTGATCTCATAGTCAAGATCTGTCCACATAGACCCCTTGATCTACAACTCCTGTTACTTCTGAGATTCGACATTGGGGAGTTTTTCTATGCAAACTCCCCATGGCTCCCAAAGTTGGTCAACACTAGGATGACCATAGTCTAGATCTGACAGGCAGGGATGATTCTGAAAGGTCCTCAGATCCATGAATCAGATCACTTTATTGATTCAGTGTTCGAAATTTTTTGAAGTTTCACACTCCTAAATACTTCATAGTTTCTAGTCTCCCGATTATCAGATATGGTGACACATGTCCTTAGTGATGGATGACTAAGATGGACTTCACTGTTCATGATTTTGGGAGCCTTCACACTTTAATGTCCCTCGTCCAAATTCCTCAGGAGTTATGAGTCTTTGAACTAAAATTTCTCTTTCCATGTGGATGAAACATGTAATTTCCAGACATGACACCTGGCAAGGAAGAGGACACGTGGCCCCTTCAGTGGCTGAAACGTGTCATGTGTTAATGGAGATATAGGGTCTGCAAAATTCCAAAATCTAGGTGAAACATGGTACATTGTTTGTGGGTCCACGTCACCCCCCCTCTTTCTCCTTAATGCACACATACTCCCCGAAGTCCCAAAATATATTTCGATTAAGGTTGGTTGTCATTGATGTCAACCCTTGAAGAAAGTCTGGTAGTGAATTTTGGTAGCACAAAGGTTTGGGTAATGGACCCAAGGTTGTTTCATGTACAGTGGTATGAGTTTTAATATATTTGAAGGTAATACTAATATATATGGATATTACGTGTCATGGCATTTCTGGTGGTATGTGGAACGTCAAATAACTCCTCACAGTTTGAGAGTTATGGCCTTAGGAAGTTGGAGGACCCTCATATGTTGGATTGAAGCCCCAAAAGGTAAAAGAAGTCAAAGATATTACAAAGAATAAATTATTATTTAAATGATAAAGTAAAGTGACAAAGTCAAGAAGGATTATTTGAATAATAAAGTGAAGTGACAAAATCACAGAAGATTATTTAAATGGTAAAGTGAGGTGACAAAGTCAAGGAGGAATATTTAAATGATAAAGTGATGGAGAACTTTCTAATTATGGAATGTGGTTAGCCCTAAAAATGAGGAAAATAGGTTAAGTGTCCTATAAATGGGTTAAGTGAGCTAGAAATGGGTTAAGTGACCTAGAAGATGCTTCTAAGGAAGATATTTGGAGAGTATAAATAAGAGGCAAGGCTCTCTCATTTTATATCACACTTGAAAATATTGAATATCTATAGGTGACTGAGGTAACCAAAGGATATATAAGCCTAATTTCATAGGGAAGGTGAAGAAAAGAAGGCTGAAATTCAAGGGAGGATAAATTCTTTTGATGATGCTTTCTAAGGTATGTTATTTATAGGACATCTCACCATTTCCGTAATAACATTTTTTTTGGAATTATTCAGACCTTAAACTTGATAGGCCATTGAGAAAACATATCCAAGTATATGTGGTATAAAATTCATCTTATGTTTCGTTGTATTTTTGGAGTTACACTACGTGGAAAATAGGGTTTCTGGCTAGTCCTGAAACTAGTCTAAAACATGTGTTTCGGATAAAAATGTCATAACTTATTCATAACAAATCCCAATTTAGTAAGAAAAAATGTGTTGGTTATAGTACAGTCATTAGTATTATGTGCAACATTTTCATATCCATTCAACAAATATTTTGTGTGGGGCATGCTCTACAAGGTCTCTTTCTAGAATAAGCTAGAATTCAACAAGCTATGTCATTTTTGCTATAAATCCTTTTCTAAGAGGTTCCAAGTTGTGAAACCTGGAGAAATTGCAGAAATGAAATTGAAGAACATTGTGTACTATTTTCATATATTTATTCATTACAGGTACATAGTTGATTATTTCAAGTTATGGTTGTTGACTAATCCCAAACCAGTCATGTGAGACTAAAGAAAAGTTTGATGAAAATGCTAGTCTCTTGTTGTGGAAGTTAAGGATAGTTTTCAAGTATGTGATCATATACAATGGGTCTATTACAGAGTTACAAATCGTATTTGGATGATGAAATTTATGAGGGATTTTGGTTAAGGTACATGTTGGGCACATGGTTGAGACAAGTAGTTGATGAGTTGACACATACATGAGGTGTATAGTTGATGATGTTGGTATATATTGATGAGTCATAGTTGATGAGTAGTTGACACATGATTGGTACATACTTGGTACATGGTTGGATGCACTTGTTTATGGTACAGGTTGATTATAGGCTTTTTGGGACAAGTTGTTGCATGGTTGATGCACTTGTTTATGGTATAGGTTGAGGTAAAGGTTGATGCATGGTTCAAGTTATTGGTACATGTTTATAGCGGTATATATCACAGTGATAGTGTGACGGTGGTTCCATCATTCTACTTCTACTTCAGGGCGGTTGGACGAGGCAATGCCAAGTGGTTGTAGCCACCTTCCAGTTGTAGTCGAAGAACATAGGGGGTTGTAGCCTCCTTCTGGTTACAGCCAGAGAATAGGGGAGTTGGAGCTTCCTTCAGGTTGTAGCCCAAGAAACAAGGGGTTTGGAGCCTCCTTCCAGTTGTAGATGGAAAACAAAGGAAGTTGGTGCTTCCAACAAATGTAATTCTTCAAGACATATAAGAAAAAGCATTTCATGGTTTTCTTCCATTTTGGGTTTCCACGTAAAACACTGGTGTACTGTGTATGTGTATCATTGTTCATTCGTTCATCTGTTATTTACTCTACAGTATTGAATGATAATGCTACATTGATATAACACTTGTATTATATGGTTAAAAAGGATTAAATTGCTCGATTATTGATTCACCCCCCTCTCAGTAATCCAACAATTGGTATTAGAGAAGGTTCCTTTAGAAATCAGTTTAACGAATGAAAGGTAGATCATGGAGAACAACAACTTGTATAAAAATCGAATACCATAGTTCAATGGACAAAAGTATGCATTTTGGAGCATAAGGATGAAAACATATATATAGGCACAGGGATTCAAAATTTAACAATCAATTGTAGATGGATACAAAAGACCAATAGTTTCGGCAACAAATGACAAAGCAGTGAAACTCGATTAGAATAATTCGAAAGCCAAAAATGAAATTATGAATGGCCTTAGTGAAATGGTATTCCCCAAAGTTGTACATTGTAAATCCGCTAAAGATATTGGGGAAAAACTTCAAAATATTTATGAAGGAGATTCAAAAGTCAAAGCAACAGAGCTTCAAACTTATAGAGGTCATTTCGAACAACTTAATATGAAGGAAGATGAGAATATTGAATATTACTTTTTACGAGTTGATGAAATAGTAAATGCAATCATAGGATTGGGAGAAGAGATTAAAGAATTTGTAATTGTTCAAAAAGTACTAAGATCTCTTCCTATGAGATTTGACCCTAAGATATTAACACTAAAAGAAAGATCAGATCTAAACTCAATAAGAATTGACAAATTACATGGAATCTTCATAGCATATGAAATGAGAACTGAACAGGAAAATCTAGATATAAAATAAGCAACCTTCAAAGCATCCAAAATGTCAAAGAAAAAGGGAAGGAAAAAAGAAGAACATAGCAACAATAGTGACGTCTTGGAAGATGATGAAGAAGTGGCCAACTTTGTCAAAAGACTAAACAAGGGAACCAACGGTAGGTATAGAGGAAAGCTTCCTTTAATTTGTTTTAATTGTGATTGTATTGGTCATTTTTATAACAAATGTCCTTATAAGGAAAGAGAAATGATGAAGGTTACTCAAAAGGAAAAAAAACATATAAAGTAAAAACAACCACAAAGAAAGTTTTCAAGAAAATCTTATGCACAAAAGAAGACATCTCATCATGATATGAAGATGAAGTCAGTGACAGTGAGACATAAACAGTTCTATTCATGGCAGTAGAAGACTCTAATAAAGAAGACTTCGAAGAAGAATATGAAGAAGCCAAAGAAGAATATGAAGAATTCGAAGAGGAAATTGAAGAGGAAGAGGTTGACTACTGAGAGGAATGAATGTGTTCCATAGAAGTTATCAGAAAAGAAAAGAAGAAAAACAAGAAACTACAAGCAAAACTAGACAAGAAAGAAGACACTCAAGAACTAGAACAAATGATCACAAATTTAAAGGTTCAAATAGAAGAAGATAAAAGAATTGAAGAAGCACTCAAAGAACAACTATAAGAAAAAGACAAGATCATTGGAAATTTGTAAGCAGAGATTGTAACATTAAGAAATGATCTTCAAAAGAAAAATTATGTAACACAACTCAAATGTTTTGGATGACATTATAAGCAGTAAAAAATCTCATCATGACAAGTCTGGAATTGGATACAATCAGATAGAAAAAAGGATCAAGCTCCAGAACAACATAGAAAGAAACATATCCAAAAATCTAGGTAGAAACAATCAAGGGGGGATAGAAATATCTAGAAGGAAGATTACAGGGACACTCCTCCACCGAGAAGGTTCAAATTTCAGAATCAACAACCGACAGATAGGCCTTAGGAAGAATAAGAATTTATAAGAGTGCCTCCTTTCAGAAGATGTTCATCTCCTAGGTATCAAACTATCTTTTTTGGTTTATGGTATGCATGTAATAATTTTGGACATAAAGTTGTGAATTGCAGAGCTAACAACATGAACACAAACAACTTTGAAAGTCATACACAAAGGGGTTATCCACGAAGGCCTAGTGAAACACAGAGAAGAAGTTACAACAGGTTTGAATCTTTGAGCATTGAAGTGGAATATTACAAATGTAATAGTTTTGGACACATGTCCAAAGATTGAAGAATGACAATACCTCCTAGAGAACCACAATAGAATAACAACAATCATAGACAAGAACCTCAGAAAAGGACATGGATAAGAAAGCAGTATCAATATAGCAATGAAGAATTCACACTCGCTCTACAAACTAAGCAGAAGAAACGTGGTTGGTATGTTGACAGTGGATGTTCAAAGCACATTATAGGTGATAGAGACAAGTTTCTTACATTACGAAAGGAAATATATGGATCAGTCTCCTTCATAAATGATAATTCAGCTAAAATCATTTGAAAAGGCACAATCAAAATTGAGAACAAGCATACCAAGGCAGAAAATGTTCTACTAGTAGAATACATGAAACATAATATTCTAAGTGTGACTAAAATGTGTGACTAAGGTCATAAAGTTACTTTTGATTCACAAAAGTGTGAGATAAGAAAATAAGGTTCAGGAAAATTGATTGCTACAGCTGCGAGAACTTCAAGCAACATATATGCATTAAGTAAAATGTGAAATGAAAAGTGTTGTCTAGGAAAGGAAGATGAAATTTGGCTATGGAATAGAAGAATGGGTCACATACATTTTGATAACCTTGTGAAAGTC
>JASDQU010100982.1:27526-38210 GCA_032191745.1 Picea mariana
TTATTTCTCATATATTGTGCATGGTGTATTGTGGTGTATTGGTGTAACTCTTATACTATTGTTCATTTCTCATTGGATATAATTGAATGGTTTAAGTATAAGTTGAAAATGTTTTTAAATTGTACTTGATACTGATTTACCCCCCTCTCAGTATCAACAGAGAGAATAAGATAGATGCAACACTCTTCCTCTATTTTTATCTCACATTCTTCACATAAAATTATGAGTGTTTTAAACTTAGATAGATAGTCTCCAAGACAAGAAAAATCACTTGGACTCAAGGTCAATATTTGATTTTCTAACTGTTGTGCTCGAATAATATTGAGTTTACCAAACACAGATTTAATCTTTTCCCAAGCTTCTTTGAAGTCATCAATATCTTTAAGGTGGAACCTTAAATTAGGAGAGATGGACATTCCGATTAGTCCATGTGCTTCGTCATTCATATTAGCCCATTTGACTTTCTTATCATCATCAGTGGGTGCTTTTTATTTTCCTAAAGTAATTCGATACAAGCCTTTACTTGTTAATAAATCTTCCATATGGGATTTCCATTGGAAGTAGTTGGTGTTGGTAAGAAAAACATTACTTGTAGAAGCCATATTAAGTATGCAGATAATATAGATTTAAAAACTGAAATTGATGATCTGGATGGAAAGAACTCGAAAAGTTGTGCGGTTTAAAAAAAAACGGCTTTGAAAACAGACTTCAGATGTGAGAGTTATGCGCTTTTAAAAAAAGACATAAGTGGTAACCAAATGACCATGTGATAGTGTAAGTTGCTTTATGAAGTGACCCACTTTTATAAAGAGAAGTGAGTATCACTTTTACAATGAAGTTATTTTATAACAGAAAAACATGATTTTTTTCAAAAAAAAGTAACAAAAGAGAGACTTGAACTCAATACCTCTTACTTAATAAGGAAACTTTTAACCAAATGGTCTAGAAAAACATATTGTCATGTTCAGAAGGAGGATTGTTGTTGTTGTTGAAGACGGTCTTGGAGAGTGTGCTAAAAAAAAACTCTTTTCACACAAGAAAAAAATTTCGCTTCTCAATAACAACAAGGGTTAGATATCGGTTAGATTACCTGGAAGATGCACCTTTTCCTATCTTTTCTGATTGCCGAGATCACACAGGGCGCGGGGCAAAGAGCATACACAGATCTAAAAGAGTAGCAACCCGAAAATAAATAAAACAAAATCGAAATAAAACCAAAATACTACTCTGCAAAAATTTAAAAAATGCGTATTCAAGCTTTATACCTCCAGATCTGATTGTAATGGCCGTATCTTGGGCAAATAGAAACCTTTTCGAGTGAAACGAAAAGTGTTCCTGATTGAAACGAGCACTCGGGCACAATGGAACAGTCCTCTCAGCCCAGAAATGTACGCAAATGAAAAAAAATGGAGATGAGGCAACTCGGCTTCACGATCTCGATCTACAACAGGAGCGGGTTTTCAAACAGGCTCTGATACCATGTTCGACAACATAGGTATTCCAACAGAGGACGAACACCTTCAGTAACCACTCACATAACCAGATCAAAGAGCAACACACCGATGTTTTCATGTGGTAAAACCCCTACAGGGAAACATCCACGGCCCCAACCAACGCGACCACTTGGAACAATTTATTAATGCAAAGAAAAAGATTACAGAGAGATTTTACAAGAGAGTTTCTCACAATCGATCATCGGAAAATGACCCTCCATGCTCTTTAAATAGAGATCATGGACCAATCGGGTGTTAAACCACAGATCAATGGTCGTTAAGATCGAGGAGAGTATGAACCATCGAATCACTCTATGTCGGGAACATATCGTCAGATTTCCTAACTACAAATGTATACTAATGCACACTAAAGAAACACAATAAGAAACACACTTTTACCTAACGACACATTAGACCAAGTAGTTCTTAACTAACTCCTACGTGTCTAAATATCCTAACAAAAACAACATAAATTCATAAGTCATAATGTTTTGGGTTTTCTTTCCTCAATCATTGCTTGACTAAAGGACTCATATTTAGACCAACAGGTATATTGAATCTAGAAATATTAAAATTAACTCCATGATCCTAAAAAATACGATGCAATGCATACTTTGTACACATAATCCATAATAATGGTTGAGTCAAAGCTCAAGATTAACAACCCTCTCCTCACTTTGCACTTTGTTGTTCATCTTACACTCAACCAAAAGGGAAACCAAGTGGTAATAGCCTACCCAAATATCCCTTGTAAAAATATCACTAATAAACATAAATAATTCAACTAAGCAAAAATTAACCTCTCCTCACTTTGCACTTTGTTGTTCATCTTACACTCAACCAAAAGGGAAACCAAGTAGTAATAGCCTACCCAAATATCCCTTGTAAAAATATCACTAATAAACATAAATAATTCAACTAAGCAAAAATTAACCTCTCCTCACTTTGCACTTTGTTATTCATCTTATATTCAACCAAAAGGGAAACCAAGTGCTAATAGCCTACCCAAATATCCCTGGTAAAAATATCACTAATAAACATAAATAATTCAACTAAGCAAAAATTAACCTAGAGTTTTCTTATTTCAACTCATTCTTATTTTTGTTTTTATTAAAACCTTATAAACTAATATATATATACTTCAAAGGTAATATATTTTTAATATAATTTTTTTTTTTAAATATATAATTCCACCAAATATACTCCAAAATATAATATACTTCTAATGTAATTGATATTTAAGCTTTTTAAACTAAAAATTTTCATCATATTTAAGCCTTTTAAACTAAACTAAAAATTTTCATGCAAATCTGGATTCAATTCACATTTTAAGTGAATAATGTGTGTTCATCTTTTAAATGGCTCGAACTACAAAAGGTATTTTTGAATACTCTTCAACTCCATTTGCATATCAACAATACTCCCCGCTTCCTCTAGTGTGAAATAGATATTACATTTCCTAAAGTTCACTTTCCCTCTCGATGTGACGTTGTAAAGTTAACAATGCTTTCAAGGTTTCGTCTCTTATTTCTCTCCCATAAAAACAAGCTAGTTGCAGATATAATTTGGGTTACTTTGATTCCCCGGTCTCAAGAATTATAGATATAAGTAACATTAAGCTTCGATATAATGGGAGACATCCACAACCATTTATAGATCAAATGGGATTCACACGTTCTCTTCAACACACTATTGAGCATATACAAGTGTTTTTTCATTATTTATTTATTTTTCACGTTTGATTAAAACTCCTGAAAACGAAAGAACATAATACCAGTTACTTAGAAAGAAAAGTTTCTCAGGGTTATGAAATCCCATTCCTAATAAACTAAATACATACCACAAAATACTCAATTTTGAAACGGAAATAATTGTTTCGAGTGGACTAAAAACTTTATTCATTATTTCAATTTAATATCACTAGGATTTTAGTAATTTCTATGAAAATATTTTTGTTGGGTTGGACAATAGCTCGAATTTTCTTAATTTCTACGAAAATCTTTTTGTTGGGGTTGGACAACATAAACTAGCATTAAGGTAATAAAAGAAATGATTAGATTTTATTAATTACATTTACATTTACATTTGACGATTAGATTTTATTAATTCGGATTACATTTGCATTTGTTTTGGTTTGTAACTTAATACCACATGTTTGATTGTATTGTGTTTGTTAATGTTTAAGCCATTATTATAGATGTTTGCATTTCATTAGATAACAATAGCATAATTCAAGATCACTGAGAAATACACAATCACAAGAGACGCATCATTTATCCTGGGAAACCCTCTAGGGGAAGAAAACCCAACAAAACTTCCTTAATATAGATAGCCAATACAATTCCAAGAGATCTCTTAAACTAATGCAGAAGATCCTCTCCCAGATATGCGCCACTCTCTCTCCTTCTTCTCTAACCAGGAGATCCGAAACTTGTCTCTCCAAATGAGAAAGTGTGTTGTGTGTCTAAGTGAGGCATTGGCCTCTTTATTTATACAAGTCTGGCACGTGTGAAGTGTCTCTTCACTGGCAGGGCCGACTTCTCAAACTAGGTGGGTAAACCCACCTTTATTATATTTCTGGGTCTCTTTAATATCTGCTGGGGCCAACTTCTTATTCTGCCTATTACAATTGTCTTTTGACCAATCCGCAAAAGGAGATTTGGTCCTATTATAATAACTGACATGATCAATCCACAGTGGGGATTGATCCTTATGAATAATATATCAATAATAATAAGAATACTCTTTGCAGTTACATTATTTCAACAATGTTTAGCTTCCCCATTATTCATATGAAGAAATCTGCAGGTGATATCAAAAGTAGGGGATGATAACTTCATGTATCAATGAGAAATACCCAAATTCTCCAGATACATGCATGATTCCTACGATTTTCCATCATGTTTTTACAACAAGCATACATATTTAATACCCTAGGTACATGCACGATTCCTAAGTTCCACGCATTCGGGGTATCAATGTTGACGTGGGTAAATATAATTTTGTTTGGTGACGTACATTCTAGTTATCGTTTAATTTAGCTGGACTATGTTTTAGTTTTCATTTAGTGTGGCTGCAATATGGTCATTTTGATTTATGTGCATGTACGAGTGTGTATTACATCACTTGTAGTAGCCATGCATCTTTTCCACTCAGTTATCACTTCCACTTGGTTTGCATGCATGCTACTAGTGCATCTACTCCACTTGGTTTAAACGCATCACACTCACTCGGGTTCAATATTCCATCTGGGTTCAATCCTCCCTCTGTAAGATCGTTAGGGATAACACAAATTCCACTGCATTACTGACTACTCTTCTCTTCACAATCAGACACTCACTCAAACGACTTCACCCAGCAGATGTGATGCATCTAATCCTTGTAATCCTGGACACATATGTCAATCGCCTGGTTATTGCATTAAATATATAGTAGTTGCTTGGGCTCTACATCACATAATAGTTGGTAAGTTCCACCAACGAGAATAGATAGTGGTTTTTTTCTCTGGTAGAAAAACAACATTGTTGTAGGAAAATCTCCCTGCAGACAGGTAGATCACCTCTAGAGCTTGACCTTAACCCTAGACAAAAAAATGCTTATCATGGACACTGACTTTCTTTCAAATCTATCTAAACTAACACATGAGAAGGAAGGATGATAGAAGTACCTGTTATTGACGTTTGTCCCTGCACGCTCTGAGTTGTGCTCCAATCCTTTGCTCCTCGCTGAGTTCTGTGGACAAAACAAGATACGACCACTTCCTACTCTATTGATATTAGCTTGAAAACAGATCTATCACTAAATGATAAGTTCATGTGACATTAGACACAAACTAGAAAGAAACAGGCCAAGCGTGTCATATTAATGAGAATAACGACATCAATACTTACAATCGTTGATGCGAATGCGACAGCTTCGTCAAGTCCCCTTCGTCTAACCTTTGCCTGAAAGATCCACAACCTGGATAACAGCAGCTTTACTGATCACTCTCCTTTGGCTGGCTGTAAGTTTCCTCCAAGATCATAGGTTTCATATGTTCAATTCTTCCCCCAATCAGCTCCAACACCACTTATGAGATCATAAGTTTGGTGTAATTCTCCATTTTGCAGTCCCCTTTCACCATTAGAAAGATTGCTTATATAGCCTTGGAGAGGCTCAACAATCTTGAGATATCCTTGGGGAAGGTGAGGATTTTCCTCCTTCAATTGAGGATCTTCCCTAGGATCATGGTTGGACTAGGGATTCGAATCCAACTGCCTTCCAAGAATGAAAAGATGCTTCCCCCATTCGTCTCAACAGCTTAACAACCACCCAGAATAGGTAGCGCTCCCTCAAAAGGGCCATCAGAGTGTTGTAGCGCTCCGTAGTAAGCTTTAGGGGGCGCCAGCGCTCTCAAAATCTATAGCGCTCCCTTAAAAGGGCCAGGGGAGCGTTATAACACTCCCTGACAGTGTAAGGGGGAGCATCGACGCTCCGAGATAGTGTAAGGGGGAGCGCTCCTCTCCAAAAACTCAGTTTTTGAGGTGCTTTCAGATGGCAAAAGGTTTGCAAGCTTGTTGACTCATTTCTCCTCTTCCAAATCAAATGTTTGAGGTGTTTCAAGTGTCCTTCTCATGTCGTTATAGGCACGACATAGGCATCATGGTAGTATGCTTTGTTTGATGTTTGCGACACTTGTGAGAAACATGAGACACTTGCAACCTTGTGAGCAAAATGCGACACTTGCGACCTTTGTAATGACGACACTTGCGACACTATCAAAGTGAGTAAATTTGACGTGTAACAAACATGATCAACAAGATATATATTTCTGTAGATATGGATGAGATGAGAATGAAGAGAAAGAATAATGCATTACTCTCACCTTCGAATCAGTGGGATAGGAGTGAATACGAAACAACAATGTTACCACATCATTCTCGATGGATCGATAAGTTGATTTAAATGATGATGCCCAAAGGAACTTTCAGAAATATCTACATTGAGGGGATCAAGACTCTAATGACCCCTAATCGCTAAAGTAGGGTTTTACAGGAGTTGACCTCAACCTTCCTTAAAGATATAGTGCATCCCACTTCATTTCCCATCTGAGTGTTTCAAGAAATGTCTACGGCCTTCAACTCAACATTAGGAGAGGAATCATATTCTATTCTATTATATTCGTGGGTATTTCCCTGCTGATATGATAATATTGTTGGGATAATTGGAACTCATGAAGCTTTGAATATCGAAATGGATTTGTCTCAGACAACGAAGTGCCCCAATCCTTGCATTTCTAAATTCTGCTCTAAAATTCCCTGTAAATGTAGATGCCTCCGGCATAGCTCTGGAAGCCATATTGATGTATGGTCATTTGTAAAATTTTCCTTTGATTTAGGATCTTTCCACATTTTTCCATTATGGTTCTTAATCCCTTGGCAAGTCGGAAACAACCATAATCACAACCAAAACATTAGATTTGCACACAATTTGCAAGGGATTCTAGACTTTCAATGGAGGAACAACTTTTAGGTTTAATCCTTTACAATTGTTCAAGTTCAAAAATAAAATTTTTGTATAGAGAATATTTCCATCGCACAATAAATCTATCGGACATCAAACTGTCTTCTATGTATCAATGGTTTCTTATTTCACAATCGACAATGTCATAAGCATCAATATGCCATGATTCTCAGTATTAAGAAGTGTTTAGTCTTTTTAGATTATATATATATATATTCACGACTGCTTATATTAGGGTTTTATGAATGGTTGATTAATTTGCTGCAAATTAAATTATAGCATGAGATGAACCGAGTTATAGTTAAAATTTACCTTGTGACATAGTGACATAGATTGTAGAAATGCTTGAATGCAAAGTTGTAATTAAATTGGGATTAAAGAAGAGTAACTTTCTTAGGGATTGAACAACTTTAGAAAATAGATTAGCAACGTCTGTTATTTTCTCTCTCTCTCTCTCTAACTTGATTATTTAGAAGAGTACTGAAATTAGGGTTTGGCTGCCGAGATATTTTTTCTTTGTAATCAATGTGAGATTTTTTTCCATTTAACCAGAATTCTTCCTATTTCTTGCTTGAAAACACAAAATTTTCAATCAACATGCAATTAAGGACACAAATTTTGAGAGAGAGAAAAAGAAAAAGAAAAAAAAAAACCTTGTTGTGCATTAAGACACAATGATGACAATTAATTTCCTTTCATATAACCAGTTCAATCTTATTTTGTATCTCCAAGATGCTTGCATTTTTATTACAATTTGAAATTGAACACTGGATTACATAAGAAACATGTTGGTCGTCCAGGCATTGTGCCAAATCTTCAGGGTTTGCAGACCGAGTTGGAATTTGAGGCTTTGGCCAAGATTTATTTACCAACCATTCTTGGAATTGTGAGTTAGTTACTTTCCAATCCAGGTATTGTAACATATATCACTTAAACTCTTCTTAAGCTTCTCCTGTACTTGCTTGTGCAGAGGATTCATTTGCAACATCTTCTTGTATTAGATTGTGTAGAGCATTCATTTGCAACAACTTCTTGTATTCTTCTCATATTAACTATATGAGCCTTCTCCCTTTGCAGGTTGGAGAAACAACCTCCATGATCATAGATCATTATCCTTGCAACTTCATTGGTGCAAGTGTAGGATGGAGAAACAACCTCCATGCTCATAGATCATTATCCTTGCAACTTCATTGGCACAAGCACATATTCTCTGCATCTTCAAGGACTGTAACTTCAAGGACGTGACTAGTAAGGAAACCAAACCAAATAGCTTCAAGGACGTGACCAGTAAGGAAACCAGACCGAATGTTTTTATGTGAGAAAACCTCTTGAAGAAAAATACAAGGGAACCAACCATGATAGACACATAGAAATGCACTTTTCCTTTGGGGAAATTCTATCACATAACACTGCACTTGTCCTTTGGGGAAAGACTACGGAGCTTCGATCTTCCACGGAATTGTTTTTTAATACCTAAGCATATGAATGGATATGGGAAAATAATAAACATTTCATGCTAAGAACTAATGTTAGACATCAATCTAACATTAATCTGTACAATCCAAAACTCTTAGGTCTGTCTTGTAATTTATCCTAAGTTTGCCTCGATATGAGGCCAAATAAGACCTCAAACTGAAAACTTAGGATTAAAAAAAATGTGATATGACAAATTGCATGGGTTGATTAAAACTTTGGCTAAAATCATGTATTTGCATTGGTTTTGATGCAAAAACTAATATAACAACCCGAACTGATTACTAATAGTCCCTAGCCTAAAGGGCATGGACTAATAATGTTCATTCACAAATAAATGTTTATAATAAGTCTATAAATAAAGTATAGCAGGAACTTACCTTTGGGAGGAAAGTCATTGTTAAAGAGATCCAAGTCTATGTATGCAAGGAAAAAAACATATGGAATAAGTGTCTATGATCAAATTGTTCTGTTAGAAAATAACTAAATATAATAATAATAATCTATTTTTAAGGTCATAGCCAATCTAGACACCAAATTGGTGCATGAGACCCCCTCCACCTAGCGATTTGACTGGTAAAGTCTATGGAGGTATACATACCCTACCCCCCTCTGGCTTTGAACTTGTGACCTCCCAGTAGGAAACACATGTTCCTAACCATTAGGCCCACATGTTCCTAATCGTATTAAAAGTGTTAGTTAAAATCAATAAATTTTATTCGAAATCCTAACACACTTTATATAAATACAATGCTTAAGGTGTGTTAAGCCCTAACATTGGCTCATTACCCCTTAATTTGGGCATATTATATTAGTAATTTTATTTTATTTATGTCATGTTTAGACCATTAGTTGTAATTATACCTCCTAGTCTTCTATATATACCAATGAGACATTTTCATTTTGAATCATCTTGTACTTGAACATTTAAGTGGGGTAAAAGGAGGTTTCCCCCGCGAAGAGGATTATTATTTGAAATTATCTCTTTTTCAAGGTGTTGAGTACTTTTTCTGAGGTTTTTCTATGCTATATTGATATTTGGTTCTTAACATATGGTATAAGAGCTCAAGGTCTTGGGGTTTCGCTGCTACATCTAAGACACCTTGGAATTTTCGCTATAAATTTTTTTCTACAATGTTTCATAAGGAAAATATTGGAGGATATTTAGTAGACTGATCAAGGTATGTTGGGTTCAAAATTCAGCTCCTGAGGCCTTATACTTTCGGAGATACAACCTGTACAAGATAGGGTTCTAGAATCATCTTGAACTGAGTCATTGCGGAATTTTCGTTATAAATTTTTTTTTGTAACATTTCAGACCCTGAACTCTAAATTCTATTCACAAAAATTAGTAAGGTATCTATGGTAAAAAGTTTAGCTTCTGGGTCATCTCAAATTTGTAGATACACCCTGTGTAAGATAGGGTATCTGACTAGTCCTATTGACTAGTCTCAAGAAGGTGTTCCAGGTAAAAAAAACATAACTTCTTCCTAGAGTATCCAAATTGAGTGGGACTGGTTTCATTGGATCGTGGACAGTCTTTAGTATTTTTGGTGTGAATTTCAGAATTTTATATCAATTATTTAGTGTGGGGCACGCTATACAAGTGAGATATCCTGGAAAGGCCAAAAATCGACAAGTTGTGGGGAAGTTACCGTAAATTCCACTTGGCACATCCAATTTTGATCAGACCTGTGGAATTGTAGAGAAGAAATATCAGATAACTATATAAAATAAAGTTTCATACCCATAAGGGATGAAACTTGGGAGATACAATAGAAGAAAGATTGTCTAGCAGAGCCACCTCAAAATCAAGGTTCAAAAGTGATACTTGGCCAACATGCCACTCAAAAAGGGAACTTCTACACCAAATAAGCCTCCAGACAATCCTACTTGGACTCTTGATGAAGGTTAAGAAATGCGTAGGGACATAAATGATTTGCAAAAGAATATAGTAACAAAAGATGAACTACAAGAGATGATGGAGGGTTTAAAAGGGGAGATCATGGAAGTATTGAAAAATTTCGTAACAGAGAAGACACCTGAAAGTGAAAATGCATCCCATGAAATTCATGATGAGGACATAAGGAAAGTGAATCAAGAATGGAGAAACTCCAACTTTGGTTTGAAGACCAACCACATTCCTAAGATCGATATGAGGAAGTTTGATGGCAAGGACCCAATCACATGGATACTTCAGATGGAGCAATTCTTTG
>JASDQU010100982.1:41420-77723 GCA_032191745.1 Picea mariana
TTGTAGCTTGTCCCAAATCTCTTTTGATGATGCACATGATCCCACCTTGGATTTCATTGAATCTGTCAATCCATCCAGGATTGTATCTATTGTCAATTTGTTGTTTCTTTTTGCTTCCTTCTGCGCTGCAGTCTTTGGTTTCTTCAAAGAATTGTATCCTGAAGCAACTGAGAACCAAACATCTGCCCCAAGAGATTTCAAGTAAGTTTCCATTCTATTACTCCAGTATTCAAAATTGCTTCCATCAAATGGTGGAATCCCATTTGGAATTTGGTCTTCCATTTCTTCTTAGGATCTTCCTTCCAGTGGTTAAACTGTATTGAAGGTAACCCTCTCTGATTCCTATTGTTGATACTGAGAGGGGGGTGAATCAATATCAAGTACAATTTAAAAATCTTTTCAACTTATACTTAAACCATTCAATTATATCCAATGAGAAATGAACAATAGTATAAGAGTTACATCAATACACCACAATACACCATGCACAATATATGTGAAATAATCAATAGTTATTGTTCAAGGGAAGTAATGACTTCCAAAGGTAGCTACAGCTTCCAAATGTAAAGGGAGGGATAAACCTCCAAGAGGAAGATATAATCCTCCAATATCAAGAGAGGGTCGAACTCTCCATCATTTCCTCTTCCTTCCACCCAAGAGTATAAGAGAGATAATAAAAATTTACAATAAATCATCACCATCAACCAACTATCACATAGAACCTAATAATGCTTCTTGAGACTTCTTCAATTTCTACAATTATTCAATTTTTGGAATACTCTGATCCTGTAGATAATATTACTCAATTTATTCTCTAAAAATTCTCCAAGTTTCACTCCTTGAATCCTCCCCAAAAAGAAGTTATAGAGAGAATGGTAGACCTTGTTCAATTCTGGTTTATTCAAGAAAGCGAACTTGTATAGAATGCCCCGCGCTCAATAGTTAACATCAGATTATGAAACTTGCACACAAGAAACTAAATTTTGTACTCTTTCCAATGAAATTGGTCCCACTTCATTTTGATTCTCTATGATTAATTTATGATTGTTTTACCCGGAACACTTGTTTATTGACTACCTTCAGGACTGGTCAAAAACCCTATCTTCCACATAGTGTATCTCCATAATTATAGCGAATCAAGAACTGAAAATGTTACCACAGATACCGTGATATGTTTTCTCAATACCATAGAAATTTCACCATCTAAATCATTCTAGAAAAAAATATATAGCGAAAATGGTAAGATGACCTGTAAATAACATACCTTAGAACACATCACCAAAAGACTTCATCCTCCCTTGTAATCCAGCCTTCTTTACTTCTGATTTCCTCTGAAATTCAAATTGTATATCAAATGAATGTATAATGATATGTATTTATACCATTTATCTCACTTCCTTTTAACATTATGGTCGACCTCACACTTTCTTATTTTGTAATTTTTTTCTTTAATTATCTCCAGGGCCTACATGTACTTCCTTCTTCAATTAACTTTGTCATCTTCAAAAATTCATTTCTCCTCAACCATAAGGATCCATGTGACGTGTCACATACCACCGGAAACAACATGATGTATACTATCCATCCATGGGTGTTGTATCTGCATGTGCATTTTCCTTCATTTCCAAATACCTTCATCAATCTTGCGGTCCAAAACCCATAACTAGGGTTGACATCAATGACAAAAACCAATCTTCCAACACTTTATAAGCTATGTAGTGCATATTCTGTGTTTGTATCTACCTTTTATGCCATGAGAGAGGCTCTAGGGAAAGCTTATCAAAAACCCACTCTTGAGTCATTTTGTGTTGCTTTGATTAGAGAGGAAGATAAGCTTTTGCAACTTGGGGTGATCAGCACTGCAGGTACCTCCAACAAAGCCTTAGTTTCCCAGCAGAAAGATAAACCCAAGTATCCCAAGAAGCAACATTCTTGCTAAAACAACAAGCAACATAAGGGTCCCAAACCCGCTTAGACATCTTCAGCTCCTAATGGTGACAAATGAGCAAAATATAAAAATAAGAAGACGAACAAACATTGCAACTTTTGTGATAAAGATGGTCATGATGAGTCCAAAAGTTTCAAGAAGATGGTAGCTTTAGAAGCAATGATGAAGAAGCACAACATCAGTATTAATTCTACTTCTTTTTCTTCTCATGGACATGCACTTTCTGCTTCTGGTTTCTCCTTCGAGTGGCTTATTGATTCAAGAGCATCTTATCATATGGCTAAGGATAAAGACATATTTTTTACTTTAAATGAATGTAACACCAAGAAAATATTTGTTGGTGATGATAGATCTCTCAGTGTTGTAGGATCTGGAACAGTTCAAGTAGATAATGGTCATTTCAATAATGTATTATGTGTTCCAAATCTTTCGTGTAACCTTCTATCAGTCTATCAAATCACTCATTCAGGTGAAGGTAAAACCATGGAGTTTTCACCTCACCAAGTTGTAATCAAGGATCTAAAATATCCTAAGCATGTTCTTGCAACTGGAATTGTTGATGATATTACCAGGTTGTACAGGTTTGACAACTTTGGGTCATCATCTTTTTCATCGGTTTTTGTTGCTCGTAGCGATGACTTGAGCAAACTTTGGCATGAACAGTTTGGTCATATAAACTATTGCTCATTGCAGCAACTATGTAATCAACAGATGGTGACTGGTCTTCCTCTTGTTTCATACAAAGATGGTGTTTGTGTCGGTTGTGTTCTTGGAAAACATCATCGAGACAGTTTTGACAAGCGTGCCTCTTAGCATGCCTCGGGCCCTTTGCAGCTTGTTCACAATGATTTGTATGGTCCACTTTCTTCTCCTTTCTTTTCTGGGTGCAAGTATTTCTTAACTTTCATTGATGATTTTTCTAGACATACTTGGGTTTACTTCTTAAAACTTAAGAGCGAAGTTTTTGACAAGTTTTTGGCCTACAAGGCCCTTGTAGAAAAACAATCCGGACATCAAATTCAAAAGTTAAGAACAGATAATGGAGGTGAATATGTGAACAATAATTTTACAAGTTACTGCACTACACAGGGCATCCAAATGCAACACATTGTTCCATATACACCACAACAAAATGGTGTTGCTGAGAGAAAGAACTGCACATTAAAAGAAATGGCTAATTGTATGATCCAATCTAAGGGATTAAGTCTAAATTATTGGGCAAAAGCAATCAACTGTGCAAATTACAGAGTCAATTGCACTCCCACAAAGTATCTTAAAAATATAACACCGGAAGAAGCTTGGACTAAAATTAAACCAGATGTAAGTCACTTCTGTGTATTTGGCAGTATAGCATGGGCTCACATTCCTGATGAGAAAAGGAAAGCATTACAGCCTAAAAGTGAGAAGTGTATATTTGTTGGTTATTCTAAAGATGTCAAGGTTATAGACTTCTTCAACCACATTGTAATGAAATTATTCTTAGAAGAGATGTTAAATTTGATGAAAATCTCTTGGCCTGCGAGCCATCTTCGACGTTTGTGCCTTCTTCTATTTCTATTCTGGTTTCTTCTTCAGATGATGAAAGTGAGGATGAAAATCCACCTTCGCCTGCTCACCTTCCTCCAAATGACTCCTTTGAACCTAAACTTGCACTAGTTCCACTGCTTCCTAGATGGGTCTGTTCAACACGAGAAGCAACTGGTGGTTTTATCGGTGATCCTTCATATCAGCATTGAACACATTCACAGTTCCAGCGAGCCTCTTCTCTTTTGGCTCAAGTTTCAGAGACTCATGATCCAGAGACATTTGCAGAAGCTTTAGGTGATCCAGATTGGGATACAGTAATGAATGAAGAGTAGCATTCTTTAATGGCAAACAATACTTGGGATCTTATACCTCTTCCAAAAGGAATAAAGCTTGTCAGATGTAAATGGGTCTAAATAACTAAGTATGCATCCTATGGAAGTGTTGAAAGACACAAGGCTCGGTTAGTTTCCAAAGGATTTTCCCAAGTTGAAGGAATTGACTATAATGAAACATTTTCCCCTGTAGCCAAAATGAATTCCATCCGCCTTGTTCTTGCCCTTGTTGCCTCACATAAATGGGAAGTCCATTATATGGATGTCAAATCTACCTTCTTGCATGGAGATTTGAAAGAAGAAATCTACATGGAACAACCTCCTGGCTATGTCCAGAATTTCTCTAGCCTTGTTTGTCGCCTTAAGAAATATCTTTATGGTCTTAAGCAAGCTCCCCGAGCTTGGTATGCCAAAATGGACAGCTTTCTTATTGACACCGGATTCTCTAAATGACATTCTAATCCTAATGTCTACACCAATAAAGTAGGAGGTCATCTCATAATCATTGTCCTTTATGTTGATGACCTTATCCTTACTAGCAGTGACTCGAAACTTTTAAAACATGTGAAAACCAACCTTAATAAGAATTTTGAAATGACAGACTTAGGATTTTTGCACTATTTCCTTGGCCTCCAAGTTTTGCAAACCAATGAAGGAATTTTTCTTTCCCAATCTAAGTATGCTTGTGACCTTCTTCATCGCTTTCACATGGATGATTATAAACTAGCCTCTTCTCCCTTCCAGTCTGGAGTCAGGCTTACTGCCACCTGTACTTCTCCTGAAGTTGATGCCACCATGTACCATCAGTTAGTTGGTAGCCTCTTATACTTGACTCATACGCGTCCTGATCTTTCCTTTATTGTTGGTCTTGTTTCCTGGTAAATGCAAACACCCCATGAAATCCATTGGAAACCAGCTAAAAGGATACTTCTCTATGTCTGTGGTACAGTTCAGTTTGGGTTACATTATAGTTCAGGGGGGACTCCTTTATTGGTTGGTTTCACTGATTCAGATTGGGTCGGCGACCCTGATGATTGGAAGTCTACTGCAGGTTATATTTTCAGAGTTTGGATTCGAGCAGCAGCATCTGACCAGACTTTGGTGCAACAATCAAAGTGTCATCAAGCTCACCAAAGACCCATTTCAACATCAGCGCAGCAAGCACATTGAGATACACATTCACTTCATCAGAAAGCTCATTCATGATCAAGTTATTGAAGTGCTCTTTTCCCCTACAGAAGATCAAGTTGCAGACATTTTCACAAAGTCTCTTACAGAAGCAAATTTTTTCAAACTTCGATCTATGTTAGGCATTCAGGAAGTTGTCATTAAGGGGGGATAGCATCTAATGCCTCCTTCCTTCTCATATTGTGTCAACATTGTAAATTCTTCAATCTTATCCCAAGTTTTTCTTAAGGAGGGATGTTAGGATATTTAGAAACTTAGGAGTTAGTTAAGAACTACTTCACTATTACATATAGGCTAAAAAATTGACGATTGTGATAAAATCAATTTTTTTCTCGAAAAAAAATTAAAAAAAACGAAATTTTGTTGTATTTTTTCAAAATTAGTCCCGATAACGTCAGATTTCCAATGTGTTCTAAGGTTGTTGGAAGTACAACGCCCAGTTTCGACACTTTAATATAGTCATTTGTAGGTCAACATAACGGTCATTGACTTCGAAATGGTCAACCTTAATTTAGGGTTATAGTCGTCAGAATTTCGACGATGACGAATCTATAAATTAGTTAATTTGAACCGAATTTCGACTAATTTTTTATAGTTGCGACATCTTTTATGTGTTATAGCTCTGTTAATCTTCGTTTTTATGTGAAGGTTTGCTTGATGATTAAGAGATAGAACTGATATTTAATCTACAGAGCTTAGTTTTGTGATCATTGTTCAAGGTGTGCAAGAGGATTTTAGACTTTTAAGGTTAGTTAAATATTTTTTTTCTTTTGTCTCCTTTAATATTTTATAACCTTATACGTTTATGTAGATTTTATGTCGTCTGTGAACATGTTAATTTTTCCATGCTTATATGTGACTTGATCTCTTGCCCTAGTTATATTATGTCGTTTGATTATGTTACTTGGTTATGGTGAAGCTTTGAAGCTTATGTGGTAAAATATATTGTATGGTTTGGTCTATTGCATTTCAAGAATTGAATAGATCTAGCACATCATCACTGAACTTTATAACATAATCGTCTCAATATTTTGGTTGTGGTGAAGAATGTGGAGATCTTATGGACAAGGTGACGAGAGATGTTATTGCCCTTGCGCTAAATGCGGGAGCACAAAAGTCAGAAGAAGTTTAATACAAATAGTTGTAAGACATTGCAGAACCCATGGGCACGTTGAAGGCGGACCGAACGAATATCGTCCCTTGGTAAACTATATATTCATTATTATATCTTTATATTGATTGTATTTATAAAATTTTATATTGTTTAAATATTTCTTATGCAGTACACTAATTTTGCATGACTGTTTGTAATTATAAAGTCATGTTGGCCCCCTAAGCGTCTGAACGCACCAAGTACTAGCAGAAATGATGTTGTACTACAAGGTGCCGAAGAATTTGGAGTGTCGAATATTGAAGATCAAGTTAATGATCCTATGGAAGAAGATGACAATAATAACAATATAGTTGAAGACGATGGGACAAATGAATTGATCCAAGACTTGTTCGCTTGACTAAACGAGGATGATGATGAGGACATTGGTGATCTTGACGTACCTCTACTAGAGAAGGAAGAAAAAACACTTTATGAAGGTTCAAAAGAAAATCTTCTTTCTGCTACATTATTGTTGGTGAACTTAAAGGTTTTGAATGGTTTGTCAAACAGTTGTATGACACAGATCCTAAGGTATGTAATATGGTTCATCATCACGTATACATAAAGGTTGATTATTTTTGCTTGTTTTTAGTTTTAATTAATGTTTGAAATAAGAATTAAATATTTACAAATTATAACATTCTTTACACTAATTACTTATTTTTTATGTCGTAGATTGTTAGGTGAATTTTTGTTACCATCGTCAAATATTTTACCTCGCACATACCGAGATTTAAATGCCATTATGAAATAAATTGGAATGGAGTATCAAGCTATAGATGCATGTCCCAATGATCATATTATATACTATGGACAACATGCTCGAAAACAGAATGCCCGCAATGTCAGACCAGTAGATATTGAACCGATCAACTAACAAAAAAGGTGCCTCATAAGGTTCTTCGTCATATTCCCATAATTCCACGTTTGCAACGAATGTTCTGGTGTGAAAGCATAGCACAGTTTATGGATTACCATGCACTTAATATAAGTGGATATGGTGTTCTTCAAATGCCTGCAGATGGTTATGCATTTAAGGAAATTGAGGAAAAATGGCCAGTTTTTAAAGATGAACCTTGTAATGTTAAGCTTTCATTGTCCGCTGACGGTGTTAATCCATTTGGGGAGCTCAGGTCTATTTACTCAGTGTGGCCAATTTTGTTATCAACAATAACATTCCTCCTTGGATGTCAATAAAGAGGGAGCACATAATGTTGACAATGATTGTTCCAGGTATGTAATGTTATCATTAATTTTCCGAATGTAAGATTTCATTTGTATTTCTTGTTGCATGATATCTTGTATTTATTTATTTACTTATATATGCACATCACGTTAGTAATTATGTGTAATTTCAAACAATTAGGTAAGTACCAGGTTAAAGATATGAATGTATATATCGAGCCTCTCATCAACGAGTTACTAAAGTTATGGGTCGACATCACTATGTATGACGTTTGTAAACCAATAAGGTAGAAGGAATTTCAATTCTGTGGAATACTTGTATGGACAATTCATGATGCCCCAGGACTAACACATTTTTATGGTATGTAACGATCCATTGCACTTTAATTATAGTATATAATTATTTGAAGATACCATGATGCATGTTTTTTTAAATAATCCCCTTCGTATAATTCACATAATTATTAATCCAACTTTTGCAGGTCTTCAAACAAAGGGTAGATTTGCATGTCCAGTTTGTGGTCCTAAGATCAAATCTTGGCGTTCAAAAACTTTAGGAAAGGAGGTGTTTGATAAGTATAGGCACTTCCTCTCTAAAAACCATAGGTATCGTACTATCGAAAAACATATTTTCAATGGGAAAGAAGAGACTGGATTAAAACCACGAAGAATGACACTTCACCTATGGAAGTTGGAATATAACAAAAGTCGTTGAGATGGTATATTGCAATTTGTTTATGTAATATTGTATATGTAATGTTATGAATTTTTATTTTATTGAATTTATTTTATGCTTCATCAATGTCATGAAGGTATTAACAATGAGCTTCCACGAGGAATGAAAATTTATCCCTCTCAATTCATGAGGTTGCCCTACTATCAGGAACTAAAAATAGCTCATTTGTTTGATACAATGCATATCGGGAAGAATATGACAGAAACATTATGGTGAATCATAGATGGTAGGAGGGATAAAGAAAAAGTCATCAAGATTTGTAGTGACATTCAGGAAGCCAATCATGCAATGCAAAGTGGGATCCAATCAAATAGCGACGAAGATCGAAATAGCCTTCCCTGGTTATTAATAGAGCAACAAAGCAATGATGTAAAAGAAGTCATTTGGAGAATAAAATTTCCCAAGGGTTTTTCTTCAAACATAAATAATATCTTAACAAAGAAAGGTGAATTTGGTGGGGTAAAAACACATGATTGGCATACCTTCATTAAGGTAATTATTTTTCTATATATATATATATATATATATCTTTTTAGTTTTGTTTTATTATACTTTAGAATCAAATAACGATCGATTTTGATTGTTACAGTATGTTCTACCTCTATCTCTCCCAGACCACTTCAACAACAACGTCAAACAAGTTATATATGATCTTGGCAAATACATGAGGTAAGTAGTAAATTATATGCAAATTGTTTTTTCCAATTTTTTATTCAAGATCTTAATGACATATGTTTTACTTATAATGTAATATATTAATTTATATGTTTTGTTGAAATATGGTACTTGCTTGCAACATTGACTATAGATGGTTGTCATTGAAAGAAATCCATCAAGAAGATATAAAGTATTGGAAGAGAGAAATTCCTCGGCTAATGTGTGAAATGCAAAAGTATCTACCTCCGGCATTTTTCAATGCACAAGAACACTACCTCATACACCAAGTTGAGGAGATTGAATTGTGTGGACCAGTACACACAAGGTCAATGTGGATGGTGGAGAGACGCTTGAAATCATTAAAGGATTTGGTTAGACAAAGAGCACGTCCTGAGGGTTCTATGGTGGAGGGATATATGCTATATCAATCGATGGTGTATATTAGTCAATATCTTCCTAAATTAGCCGCAAATGTGCATGTGGATCACATTTGGGATGTGAACTCCATTAAAAAATTTGAAGGGGAGCACCTATTGGGGAAAGGTAGAATGGAAAAAGTGAAAGGTAATTAGGTTTATAATACATCTGACTTTTCCTTTTTATGTGTATCGTACTTATTTATTTTTTATGCTTTCATCAATTATTAATATTTTATACCTTGCTAACTAACATATATTGGTGAATTATGATTTTTTGATACAGTTGGTCGAGAGTGGGATGCACTACATATATACATTGCAAACAATCTTGACTGGATGAAGGTATGGATTGATAGATGCATACAACATGAACATATGTTATCATTGGAAGGGGTGTCGACATTGGTTATAGAAGCTCATCGTAATGGAGATACCAATCTTATGCAGCAGGAAATTGATTTAGCACATGGTTTGAAAGATAAACAGGCAAGCATGCTATTCATCCAATATAATTTCATTATGTTATTTCATAAATTATTAATGTTAGTGTCGATGTGTTTTTCCCATCCATACATTACAAGTTATGTGAAATATGTTTTATGTGTCTGGCATATTGCAGTTGAAACATCACAAGGCTATGTGGTGCAATGGTCGTAAATTTCGCATCAAAAAGTTGGACGAAAAGAGGAAAACTTTTGATTGAGGGATAACTGCAGTCTTCGAGGTCACTAATGTTTCCTCTAGAAGTGACAGACGTCCCGAAGTCTCTAAAAATTGATACTATGGGTATTTGGAGGACATACTTGAGTGTGACTTTAAATCCTTCAAAATAGTTTTGTTTGACGTCAAATTCTATAGGCTACGAATGAATGAACGTGATACTGATAGAACTGTTATTCTACATGATAATGGAATTACCATAGTTAATACAAGGTCATTTGAGCCAGGAACATATCATTATGTTCTTCCAAGCCAATGCGAACAAGTCTTCTACTCAGAGGTTCCAGGTAAAGCAGGTTGGTCATTTGTTGTTAGGTATGATCCAAGAGGAAGGCCGGTAAAGTATAATATTGTAGAGGAATAAAATGATCTTGAAGAAGAAGATGATGCAGAGGAATAGGTAGTCGATGTAGCAGATGTCTCAGATGAAGATCCTGAAGGAGATGAACCAAATGTACTGGTAGGAGGCAATGTAGATCTTGATGAAGATATATTGCTTGGAAATGAGTACATTGATGACGATGTTGATACGATCAATCCTTACAACACCTTATATGAACCAGATGATATGGATGTTCAGTTCGATGAAGATGATCAACTAGAAGATTGATGAATGTATTGAAATGTTGAAATGTTGTATATATAAGGTCAAAAGAGAAGGGCAAGTGGACGCAAGTGGCAAGGGCAAGCTTAATTTTGATGCAGGAGCATCGCCAGCACATCAAGCAAGCCAACGCGGAAGCGGAAGACAACTGGATTAGCCAGCACAAATTTTGAAAATGCTTTGGGACTATTGCGCAAAATCTTAAATGAGTCATTTAAGAGGAGGCGCCTTTGTGTATTGTAATGGACCTTGAGCGGATAGCTCTCGTCCTTAGTAGATAGTCGGCATTTAATGTAGTTAATGTTGGTAGATAGGAATTTAATTCTAGATTTGATAGCTTAGAGTCCAAGAGGTAAAACAGATATAGACACCCTCATTGTATCATTGTAACATTAGCCTGAGCATGAGCAGAAGAACAAGCAGAGAACTGTGTGAAGAACACCCATGTACAGATATTTGAATTAATGGAAGAATTTTGATTCAAATTCATGGTTTGTGTTGATTCTCTGTGTGTGTTGATGTTGATATGCTCATGAATGTTTATTTCCTGTCATACATTTGCTTTTATATGCTGTGTATGTGATTTCATGTGTGAAATGAAGTCTGAGAGGAAGAGTGAATGATTTTCAATTGTTTCTCTAATTGAGCCAGAGGATTCCTGCAAGGAGTGCAGTCGAATAGTCCGCAAGGAGTGCGTTGACAGCAGGGTTCAATTAGAGATAGCTTTTGTTCTCATTCGTTTCGTGGGTGTGGTTGGGCACAGTATCGTGCAAGGAGTGGGCAGGCTGGTTATAGTCTCAGGGTGGCAAACCTGAAAAAAGCTCGAAAGACTGTTGCTGCAGGAGTGCGCAGAGTCGAGAGACTTCAACACTCAGTCGAGGTTGAAGGTTTGCCGCAAGGAGTGCGTGAAAAGAGTTCTCTTTTTCTAAGAGACTTGAGGTCGTGAGAAAGCTCAGGAGGAGTAGGCCTTCGAATCCACTGAAGGATAGGCACAGGGAAGTGTTGCAGGTTGGCGAGGCATCGGATCAGTGATTCATTTCCCGTCAACCATTGGATTCGGCAGAAGTTACACTGGGGTTAATACATAGTGGATAGAGGCATCGGAATTCGGCATTTCGTGAATTCCGGAAGCAAAGAAATCACAATATCCGGAGTCGTGATTCGTGATATTCCGATAAGCTCAAAATCGTCCATCGTGTGGGACGCGTGTCAGGAGATCCCGAAGAGTCAGGGTTCAGAAAATCAGAGTTTTCGAAGGCAAGAAACTCTTGCAACTTGAAATCGTGATCCGTGAAATCCTGACGGGAGAGTCGTGTGGACCACAGTCGGAGATAGTGGAAGACAGGTGGCACAGTATCAAGAAATCAGGAAATCGGAGTTCCTAAGGTTGAAGGGCACGGGACATCCAAAGTCTCGAAATCCCGACAGAATCAGGATCGTCCCTCTGGAAGGACGCGTGGCAACCATCGGCGTTATTGCGAAAGTCCCGACGGGAAAGCGTCCATCGGAGTTTAGTTCATCGGGATATCGGGGATCCCGGTTACAAGTGGTTTGTGCATTTTGAAATCACGAAACGTGAAACCCCAATGGGGAGAGTTACCATGGTCATGGGTTAATGATCATATGAGCGAAGGCCTATAGCCAGAAGAGCTAGCGGGGAAAAGGTGCGTCGGGGTTCAGAGAATCGCAAGTCTTGAAGGCATGAGTATTTCGACATTGTAAACCCCGAAACCCCGATGGGAGTTATAGATGCGGTCTTATAGGAGGCGGTCGTGTGGACAAAAGGCTTAGCCGGTTGGGGCTAAAGAAAYGAAAGGAGTGAATCAGAGATCGGGGATCGGTAAACCAAGTTGTCTGAACATCACAGTTGTCAAGACCCCGACAGAAGGAATCCCGATAGAAGGAGGGGATCCCCTGAAGAGATTTCTGTGGGTGAAATATTTCCCGATTGGGAAATAGAGAACCTTTGAGTTCTCTTGGCCGAGAGTGACAGAAGATCCTGAAGGAGCGGGCGTGCTCCGAGGAGTGCAGACTGCGTCAGGTTTGGTATCAGAGCGGGAATATCTCTTTGCTTTCTGTAGCAGAGGAGAAGAAAGTTCGCCATGCCGCCAAGAAGAGAAAGACAGTCGCCTGATCCAGAGGAAAAGGATGTGAGGAGAAGAGGCAGGTAGGTGGTCAATCTAGAAATGGAGAGACAGATGAGAGATCTCCGAGCAAGACTCGAGGAGATGGAGACAGCTCAGAGACGCACAGCTAGTGCTGGGAATCTGAGTGATTCTGATAGCGAAATTGAAGCTGAACGCAAGGAGGAAGTTGCAGCCGAAGATGCAGCAAACGAGCGTTTAATTAAAGCTATTGCCAGAATGGGTGCAAAAGCCAAGATGGACATTCCCGTTTATGAAGGAAATCTGGATGCAGAGGAACTTCTGGATTGGATTAGAGCTCTTGACACCTACTTCGATTATGAAGATATCGAAGAAGATAAGAAGGTCAAGCATGCTGCTACGCGCTTGAAGGGACATGCAACATTATGGTGGGATGAGTTACAAGCCGACAGACGCTACAAAGGCAAGCAAAAGATCAAGAGTTGGGATTGAATGATCACGAAGATGAAGGCAAAGTTCATCCCAAGAGACTATCAAATTACTCTGTTCAGGAGGATGCAAAATCTGAGACAGAAGCTAATGACAGTGAAAGAATACACTGAGGAATTCTATCGACTGAACATCAGGGCAGGTCATCGGGAGAACGATGATGAGAAGGTTGCTAGATATCTGAATGGTCTGAGATATGACATTCAGGATGAATTGAGTATGGCGACCATTCGGACTGTGGAGGACGCTTATCGGATGGCTTTGAAAGATGAGGAAAAGCTGAGCCGTAAGCAATGTTAGTGAGGGCGAGGCAGAATCCAACCCAGAGGCAAAGCAATTTACCAGGATAAATACCAGAAACCCAAGGAGGAATGGAAGAAACCTCAGGGTAAAGTTTAGAGAGGTGGAACCTCACAGCGAGGACCATATGTTGAATAGAGAGGACAGCATACAAAGCAGAGGGGAGATTATGCTGACGCAAACACTTTTCCTCGTACTAGAGGCAGAGGAAGAGGAAGAGGTGGAGTAATCACATGCTTTACATGTGGGAAGAATGGACACAAGTCATTTGAATGTCCAGAGAAAAAGAAGGACATTGGAGAAGCTCACATCGCTGAAGCACAGAAGCGAGATGTTGAGGCCGAAGACACAGAAGGTGGAAGGTCACTGATGATGCGTAAAGTTCTCTTAACACTCGGAAAGGAGGTGGAGGACTCATCTCAAAGGACCAGACTGTTTAGAACAGCTTGCAAGACCAAGGATAGAGTATGCAAGGTTATTGTGGACAGCGATAGCACAGATAATCTCGTTTCAACCGAGATGGTGGAAAAACTAGAGCTGGAGACGATTGATCACCCGAGCCCATACAAGGTTTCATGGCTACAAAAAGGACACCAGGTAACTGTTACTAAACAGTGCTTGGTTGAATTTAAAATAGGAGGGTATAATGATAATATTTTATGTGATGTTATTCCCATGGATGTATGTCATATATTGCTGGGTAGACCATGGCAATATGACAGAAATGTGATTCATGATGGGAGAATGAACACATATACTCTGGAGAAGAATGGGAGAACCCATATGTTGCTTCCGATAAAGGATAAGGAGGTGAAGCCAGAAGTAAGCAACACAGTACTTCTCATGAGCGGGAAGGAGCTTCTTACGAAAGTTAAGAAGAAGGAAGATCCACAATTCTTTGTGGTCAGAAAGCCAAGGATTGTTCTAACTAGCACAAGAGTGGATGATTTACCAGATGAGATTCAGGAACTGCTGGAAGAGTTCGCTGACATCATAGTGGACGAATTACCTCATTCGTTGCCACCGATGAGGAGTGTGAGTCATCATATAGACCTCATACCAGGGGCCAGTTTGTCGAACAAAGCCACGTACAGGTTGACGCCGCAAGAAAACGAAGAGGTCAAGAAGCAGGTCCAGGAGCTGATGGACAAAAGATTGGTCAGGGAAAGCTTGAGTCCATGTGTTGTTCCAACAATACTCAGTCCAAAGAAGGATGGAGGTTGGAGAATGTGTACTGACTCAAGAGTGATCAACAAGATAACCATCAAGTACAGATTCCCATTGCCGAGAATGGATGATCTGATGGACTACCTGAGTGGGGCAAAGTATTTTTCAAAGATTGACTTGAAAAGCGGATATCATCAGATTCGCATGAGAGAAGGAGATGAGTGGAAAACAACATTCAAGACAAACGAAGGTTTGTATGAGTGGCTGGTCATGCCGTTTGGTTTGACGAATGCACCAAGTACCTTCATGAGGTTGATGAATGAAGTCCTGAGGGAATTCATTGGGAAGTTTTTCATTGTATATCTGGATGACATACTAATTTATAGTAAATCAGAGGTTGAACATCTGAAGCATTTGGCCATTGTGATGAGGAAGCTACAGCAGGAGAAGCTGTTGATAAATATGAAGAAGTCCTCATTTATGAAGACAGAGCTCATTTACTTGGGGTTTGTTATTTCGGAAATTGAGTTGAAGATGGATCCAGATAAAGTAGAAGTGATTAAGAATTGGCCATCACCGAGAAATATATTCGAGGTGAGGAGTTTTCATGGTTTGGCTAGTTTCTACCGGAAATTCATCAGGAATTTTAGTGGAATTAGTGCAGTGATGATGGATACAGTGAAGAAGCGGCATAAGTCTTTTCACTGGACAACAGAGGCTGAGAAGAGCTTCAATTTGTTGAAGCAAAAGATAACGGAACAATCAGTGTTAGTGTTGCCAGATTTTCAGAAGACATTTCAGGTGAAATGTGACGTGAGTGGATTTGCCATAGGAGCGGTCTTGAGTCAGGAAGACAGGTCGGTTGCATATTTTAGCGAGAAGCTGGATGAGGCGAAACTGAAATACTCCACGTATGATAAATAATTTTATGCTATCATACAGGCACTGAAGAAGTGGAGGCATTACTTGATCCCGAAAGAATTTGTTTTGTACAGTGATAATCATGCATTATAGTTTGTGACTCAATAGGAGAAGTTGAATGAAAAACATGCAAAATGGGTAGAGTATATGCAGAATTTCACATTTGTGATTAAACACATTTTGGGTACTGCTAACAAAGTGGCTGATGCTTTGAGCAGGAAGTGTTTGTTGCTGCAGGAATTCCGAGTCAAAACATTGGGTTTTGAAAATCTCAGGGACATGTACGCAGGAGATGCAGATTTTGGAGAAGCGTATGAAGCAGTTGAGAATCTAGTTCTCAGAGATCCGAGTCCTTGGATATATTATATGATCCAGGAAGGGTTGTTGTTCAGAGGCAATCAACTGTGTATTCTGAAATGCCCCATGAGGGAGAACCTGTTGAAGGAGAAGCACAGCGGAGGCTTGGCAGGACATTTTGGCCATGATAAAACATTCGCGAAGCTGAGCGAATCATATTTTTGGCTAGGAATGCGAGCAGATGTCAAGAGGTTCGTTGACAGATGTAGATTTTTCCAGCATTCGAAGGGGAGAAAGCAGAATGCAGGTTTTTATCAGCCATTTCCCATACCAGAGAGGCCATGGGAGGCGATTAGCATGGATTTTGTATTGGGATTTTCGAGGACACAAAGAGGTGTTGATTCAATCTTTGTGGTCATGGACAGGTTTTCTAAGATGGCACATTTTATCCCATGCCAGAAGAACAGCGATGCGACTCACATCACAAATCTATTTTTCAAAGAGGTCATTCGACTTCATGGATTGCCGAAAAGTATAGTTTCGGACAGAGACACGAAATTCATAGGGCATTTCTAGAGGACACTCTGGAAGAAGCTAGGAACTAACTTGGCGTTTAGTTCTGCTTATCATCCTCAGATGGATGGGCAAACAGAAGTGGTGAACAGAAGTCTGGGAGACTTGTTGAGAAGCTTGGTGACAGAGCACCATAGTAGTTGGGACCACATATTACCACAGGAAAAGTTCGCATACAATGATTCAGTGAACAGAAGCACATGCCGAAGTCCATTTCAGGTTGTATATGGAATGTAGCCAAGAGGAGTTTCTGAACTGAGGGATTCAGAACAAACTATGACTAGCAGTGCTCGTGCAGAATAATTTGTTGAGGCAATAAAGGAACTTCACAGTAAGGTGAAGCAGCGACTGATAGATTCAAATTAGGAGTAAAAGCGCAAAGCAGACCAGCGAAAGAGACAACTTCAGTTTGAAGTTGGTGATCTAGTTCTGGCACACTTGAGGAAGGAAAGGTTCCCAAGGGGAACATATAATAAGTTGAAAATGAAGAAAATTGGGCCATGCAGAGTCCTAAAGAAGTTCGGAGAAAATGCTTATGAGATTGAGTTACCGGATGGCATCGGAATATCTCTGATATTCAATATTGCAGATTTATACCCATACAGGGCTGGAGAAGAAGAGACTGGAACTGAGGTGCCAGTAATCCAGTGGATGAAACAATTTCCAGTAGAAGACAAGCCACAGATGGAATGCATACTGGACAAGAGAGTGGGTAAGAAGACCAAGCAAAAGCAGTATTTAGAGTATCTGGTCAAGTGGAAGAACCACCCAGTGGAAGATGCCAGTTGGGAAACTGAAGCAGTGATACAAAAGCATGGACATACTGTGCAGGAGCTCATGGATAGGAGCCCATGAAATTTTTCAAGCCGAGGAGTATGATGCAGGAGCATCGCCAGCACATCAAGCAAGCCAACGCGGAAGCGGAAGACAGTTGGATTAGCCAGAACAAATTTTGAAAATGCTTTGGGACTATAGCGCAAAATCTTAAATGAGTCATTTAAGAGGAGGCACCTTTGTGTATTGTAATGGACCTTGAGCGGATAGCTCACGTTCTTAGTAGATAGTCGGCATTTAATGTAGTTAATGCTGGTAGATAGGAATTTAATTCTAGATTTGATAGCTTAGAGTCCAAGAGGGAAAACGGATATAGACACCCTCATTGCATCATTGTAACATTAGCCTGAGCAGGAGTAGAAGAACAAGCAGAGAACTGTGTGAAGAACACCCATGTACAGATATTTGAATTAATGGAAGAATTCATATTCATATTCATGGTTTGTGTTGATTCTATGTGTGTGTTGATGTCGATATGCTCATGAATGTTTATTTCCTGTCATACATTTTCTTTTATATGCTGTGTATGTGATTTCATGTGTGAAATTAAGTCTGAGAGGAAGCGTGAATGAGTTTCAATTGTTTCACTAATTGAGCCAGAGGATTCTTGCAAGGAGTGCAGTCGAATAGTCCGCAAGGAGTGCGTTGACAGAAGGGTTCAATTAGAGATAGATTTTGTTCTCATTCGTCTCGTGGGTGCGGTTGGGCACAGTGTCGTGCAAGGAGTGCGCAGGCTGGTTAAGGTCTCAGGGTGGCGAACCTGAGAAAAGCTTGAATTACTATTGCTGTAAGAGTGCGCAGAGTCGAGAGACTTCAACACTTAGTCGAGGTTGAAGGTTTGCCGCAAGGAGTGCGTGCAAAGAGTTCTCTTTTTCTAAGAGACTTGAGGTCGTGAGAAAGCTCAGGAGGAGTAGGCCTTCGAATCCACTGAAGGATAGGCGTAGGGAAGTGTTGCAGGTTGGCGAGGCATCGGATCAGTGATTCATTTCCTGTCAACCATTGGATTCGGCGGAAGTTACACCGGGGTTATGACATAGTGGATAGAGGCATCGAAATTCGACATTTCGTGAATTTCGGAAGCAAAGAAATTACAATATCCGGAGTCGTGATTCGTTATATTCCGATAATCTCAGAACCATCCATCGTGTGGGACGCTTTTTAGGAGATCCCGAAGAGTCGGGGTTCGGAAAATCAGAGTTTTCGAAGGCAAGAAACTCTTGCAACTTGAAATCGTGATCCGTGAAATCCCGATGGGAGAGTCGTGTGGGCCACAGTCGGAGATAGTGGAAGATAGGTGGCACAGTATCGGGAAATCAGGAAATCGGAGTTCCTAAGGTTGAAGGGCACGGGACATCCAAAGTCTCGAAATCCCGACAGAATCGGGACCGTCCCTCTAGAAGGACACGTGGCAACCATCGACGTTATCAGGAAAGTCCCGACGGGAAAGCGTCCATTGGAGTTTAGTTCATCGGGATATCGGAGATTCAGGTTACAAGTGGTTTGTGCATTTTGAAATCGCAAAACGCGAAACCCCGATGGGGAGATTTACCACAGTCATGGGTTAACGATCATATGAGCCAAGGGCTATAGCCAGAAGAGCTAGCGGGGAAAAGGTGCGTCGGGGTTCGGAGAATCACGAGTCTTGAAGGCATGAGTATTTCGACATCGCAAACCCCGAAACCCCGATGGGAGTTATAGTTGCGGTCTTATAGGAGGCGGTCGTGTGGACAAAAGGCTTAGCCAGTTGGGGCTAAAGAAACGAAAGGAGCGCATCAGAGATCGAGGATCGGTAAACCAAGTTGTCTGAACATCACAGTTGTCAAGACCCCGACAGAAGGAATCCCGATAGAAGGAGGGGAGCCCCTGAAGAGATTTCTGTGGGTGAAATATTTCCCGATTGGGAAATAGAGAACCTTTGAGTTCTCTGGGCCGAGAGTGACAGAAGATCCTGAGGGAGCGGGCGTGCTCCGAGGAGTGAAGACTGCGTCAGGTTTGGTATTAGAGCAGGAATATCTCTTTGCTTTCTGTAGCAGAGGAGAAGAAAGTTTGCCATGCCGCCAAGAAGAGAAAGACAGTCGCCTGATCCAGAGGACAGGGATGTGAGGAGAAGAGGCAGGCAGGTGGTCAATCCAGAAATGGAGGGACAGATGAGAGGTCTCTGAGCAAGACTCGAGGAGATGGAGACAGCTCAGAGACACACAGCTAGTGCAGGGAATCTGAGTGATTCCGATAGCGAAATTGAAGCTGAATGCGAGGAGGAATTTGCAGCCGAAGATGCAGCAAACGAGCGTTTAATTAAAGCTATTGCCAGAATGGGTGCAAAAGCCAAGATGGAAATTCCCATTTATGAAGGAAATCTGGATGCAGAGGAACTTCTGGATTGGATTAGAGCTCTTGAAACCTACTTTGATTATGAAGATATCGAAGAAGATAAGAAGGTCAAGCATGTTGTTACGCGCTTGAAGGGACATGCAGCATTATGGTGGGATGAGTTACAAGCCGACGGACGCTGCAAAGGCAAGCAAAAGATCAAGAGTTGGGATCGAATGATCGTGAAGATGAAGGAAAAGTTCATCCCAAGAGACTATCAAATTACTTTGTTCAGGAGGATGCAGAACCTGAGACAAAAGCTGATGACAGTGAAAGAATACACTGAGGAATTCTATCGACTAAACATCAGGGCAGGTCATCGGGAGAACAATGATGAGAAGGTTGCTAGATATCTGAATGGTCTGAGATACGACATTCAGAATGAATTGAGTATGGCGACCATTCGGACTGTGGACGACGCTTATCAGATGGCTTTGAAAGCTGAGGAAAAGTTGAGCCGTAAGCAAGGTCAGTGAGGGCGAGGTAGAATCCAACCCAGAGGAAAAGCAGTTGCCCAAGATAAATACCAGAAACCCAAGGAGGAATGGAAGAAACCTCAGGGTAAAGTTGAGAGAGGTGGAACCTCACAGTGAGGACCATATGTTGAACAGAGAGGACAGCAAACAGAGCAGAGGAGAGATTATGCCGACGCAAACACTTTTCCTCGTACCAGAGGCAGAGGAAGAGGAAGAGGCAGAGTAATCACATGCTTTACATGTGGGAAGAATGGACACAGGTCATTTGAATGTCCAGAGAAAAAGAAGGACATTGGAGAAGCTCACATCGTCGAAGCACAGAAGCGAGATGTTGAGGCCGAAGACACAGAAGGCGGAAGGTCACTGATGATGCGTAAAGTTCTCTTAACACCCGAAAAGGAGGTGGAGGACTCAGCTCAAAGGACCAGACTGTTCAGAATAGCTTGCAAGACCAAGGATAGAGTATGCAAGGTTATTGTGGACAGCGGTAGCACAGATAATCTTGTTTCAACCGAGATGGTGGAAAAACTAGAGCTGGAGATGACTGATCACCCGAGCCCATACAAGGTTTCATGGCTACAAAAAGGACACCAGGTAACTGTTACTAAACAATGCTTGGTTGAATTTAAAATAGGAGGGTATAATAATAAGATTTTATGTGATGTTATTCCCATGGATGTATGTCATATATTGTTGGGTAGACCATGGCAATATGACAGAAATGTGATTCATGATGGGAGAATGAACACATATACTCTGGAGAAGAATGGGAGAACCCATATGTTGCTTCTGATAAAGGATAAGGAGGTGAAGCCGGAAGTAAGCAAAACAGTACTTCTCATGAGCAGGAAGGAGCTTCTTGCGGAAGCTAAGAAGAAGGAAGATCCACAATTCTTTGTGGTCAGAAAGCCGAGGATTGTTCTGACTAGCACAAGAGTGGATGATTTACCAAATGAGATTCAGGAACTGCTGGAAGAGTTCGTTGACATCATAGTGGACGAATTACCTCATTCGTTTCCATCGATGAGGAGTGTGAGTCATCATATAGACCTCATACCCGGGGCCAGTTTGCCGAACAAAGCCGCGTACAGGTTGACATCGCAAGAAAACGAAGAGGTCAAGAAGCAGGTCTAGGAGCTGATGGACAAAGGATTGGTCAGGGAAAGCTTGAGTCCATGTGTTGTTCCAACAGTACTCAGTCCAAAGAAGGATGGAGGTTGGAGAATGTGTACCGACTCAAGAGCGATCAACAAGATAACCATCAGGTACAGATTTCCATTGCCGAGAATGGATGATCTGATGGACTTCCTGAGTGGGGCAAAGTATTTTTCAAAGATTGACTTGAAAAGAGGATATCATCAGATTCGCATGAGAGAAGGAGATGAGTGGAAAACATCATTCAAGACAAATGAAGGTTTGTATGAGTGGCTGGTCATGCCGTTTGGTTTGACGAATGCACCAAGTACCTTCATGAGGTTGATGAATGAAGTCCTAAGGGAATTCATCAGGAAGTTTGTCATTGTGTATCTGGATGACATATTGATTTACAGTAAATCAGAGGCTGAACATATGAAGCATTTGGCCATTGTGATGAGGAAGCTACAGCAGGAGAAGCTGTTGATAAATATGAAGAAGTCCTCATTTATGAAGACAGAGCTATTTTACTTGGGGTTTGCTATTTGGACAAATGAGTTGAAGATGGATCTGGATAAAGTAGAAGTGATTAAGAATTGGCCATCACCGAGAAATATTTTCGAGGTGAGGAGTTTTCATGGTTTGGCTAGTTTCTACCGGAAATTCATCAGGAACTTTAGTGGAATTAGTGCAGCGATGATGGATACAGTGAAGAAGCAGCGTAAGTCTTTTCACTGGACAGCACAGGCTGAGAAGAGCTTCAATTTGTTGAAGCAGAAGATAACAGAACAACTAATGTTAGTGTTGTCAGATTTCCAGAAGACATTTCAGGTGAAATGTGACACGAGTGGATTTGCCATAGGAGCGGCCTTGAGTCAGGAAGACAGGCCGGTTGCATATTTCAGCGAGAAGCTGGATGAGGCGAAACTGAAATACTCCACGTATGATAAAGAGTTTTATGCTATCATACAGGCACTGAAGAAGTGGAGGCATTACTTGATCCCGAAAGAATTTGTTTTGTACAGTGATAATCATGCATTACAGTTTGTGACTCAACAGGAGAAGTTGAATCAGAAACATGCAAAATGGGTAGAGTATATGCAGAATTTCACATTTGTGATTAAACAGATTTTGGGTACTGCTAACAAAGTGGTTGATGCTTTGAGCAGGAAGTGTTTGTTGCTGCAGGAATTCCGAGTCAAAACATTGGGTTTTGAAAATCTCAGGGACATGTACGCAGGAGATGCAGATTTTGGAGAAGCGTATGAAGTAGCTGAGAATCCAGTTCTCAGATATTAGAGTCCTTGGATAGATTATATGATCCAGGAAGGGTTGTTGTTCAGAGGCAATCAACTGTGTATTCCGAAATGCTCCCTGAGGGAGAACCTGTTGAAGGAGAAGCACAGTGGAGGCTTGGCAGGACATTTTTGCCATGATAAAACATTCGCGAAGCTGAGCGAATCATATTTTTGGCTGGGAATGCGAGCAGATGTCAAGAGGTTCATTGACAGATGCAAATTTTGCCAGCATTTGAAGGGGAGAAAGCAGAATGCAGGTTTTTATCAGCCATTGCCCATACCAAAGAGGCCGTGGGAGGCGATTAGCATGGATTTTGTATTGGGATTGTCGAGGACACAAAGAGGTGTTGACTCAATCTTTGTGGTCGTGGACAGGTTTTCTAAGATGGCACATTTTATCCCATGCCAGAAGACCAGCGATGTGACTCACATCGCAAATCTATTTTTCAAAGAGGTCATTCGACTTCATGGATTGCCGAAAAGTATAGTTTCGGACAGAGACACGAAATTCATAGGAAATTTCTGGAGGACACTCTGGAAGAAGCTAGGAACTAACTTGGCGTTTAGTTCTGCTTATCATCCTCAGATGGATGGGCAAACAGAAGTGGTGAAAAGAAGTCTGGGAGACTTGCTGAGAAGCTTGGTGACAGAGCACCATAGTAGTTGGGACCACATATTACCACAGGCAGAGTTCGCATACAATGATTCGGTGAACAGAAGCACAAACCGAAGTCCATTTCAGGTTGTATAAGGAATGTAGCCAAGAGGAGTCTCTGAACTGAGGGATTCAGAACAAACTATGACTAGCAGTGCTCGTGCAGAAGAATTTGTTGAGGCAATGAAGGAACTTCACAGTAAGGTGAAGCAGCGACTGATAGATTCAAATCAGGAGTACAAGCGCAGAGTAGACCAGCGGAAGAGACAACTTCAGTTTGAAGTTGGTGATCTAGTTCTGGCACACTTGAGGAAGGAAAGGTTCTCAAGGGGAACATATAATAAGTTGAAAATGAAGAAAATTGGGCCATGCAGAGTCCTAAAGAAGTTCGGAGAAAATGTTTATGAGATTGAGTTACCGGATGGCATTGGAATATCTCTGATATTCAATATTGCAGATTTATACCCATACAGGGCTGGAGAAGCAAAGACTGGAACTGAGGTGCCAGTAATCCAATGGATGAAACAATTTCCAGTAGAAGACAAGCCACAGATAGAATGCATACTAGACAAGAGAGTGGGTAAGAAGACCAGGCGAAAGCAGTATTTAGAGTATCTGGTCAAGTGGAAGAACCACCCAGTGGAAGATGCCATCTGGGAAACTAAAGCAGTGATACAGAAGCATGGACATATCGTGCAGGAGCTCATGGATAGGAGCCCATGAAAGTTTTCAAGCCAAGGAGTATGATGCAGGAGCATCGCCAACACATCAAGCAAGCCAACGCGGAAGCGGAAGATAGCTGGATTAGCCAGCACAAATTTTGAAAATGCTTTGGGACTGTTGCGCAAAATCTTAAATGAGTCATTTAAGAGGAGGCGCCTTTGTGTATTGTAATGGACCTTGAGCGGATAGCTCACGTCCTTAGTAGATAGTCGGCATTTAATGTAGTTAATGCTGGTAGATAGGAATTTAATTCTAGATTTGATAGCTTAGAGTCCAAGAGGGAAAACGGATATAGACACCCTCATTGTATCATTGTAACATTAGCCTGAGCAGGAGCAGAAGAACAAGCAGAGAACTGTGTGAAGAACACCCATGTACAGATATTTGAATTAATGGAAGAATTCTGATTCAAATTCATGGTTTGTGTTGATTCTCTGTGTGTGTTGATGTTGATATGCTCATGAATGTTTATTTCCTGTCATACATTTGCTTTTATATGCTGTGTATGTGATTTCATGTGTGAAATGAAGTCTGAGAGGAAGAGTGAATGAGTTTCAATTGTTTCTCTAATTGAGCCAGAGGATTCCTGCAAGGAGTGCAGTCGAATAGTCCGCAAGGAGTGCGTTGATAGCAGGGTTCAATTAGAGATAGTTTTTGTTCTCATTCATCTCGTGGGTGCGGTTGGGCACAGTGTCGTGCAAGGAGTGCGCAGGCTGGTTAAGGTCTCAGGGTGGCGAACCTGAGAAAAGCTCGAAAGACTGCTGCTGCAGGAGTGCGCAGAGTCGAGAGACTTCAACACTCAGTCGAGGTTGAAGGTTTGACGCAAGGAGTGCATGCAAAGAGTTCTCTTTTTCTAAGAGACTTGAGGTTGTGAGAAATCTCAGGAGGAGTAGGCCTTCGAATCCACTGAAGGATAGGCACAGGGAAGCGTTGCAGGTTGGAAAGGCGTTGGATGAGTGATTCATTTCCCGTCAACCATTGGATTCGACGGAAGTTACACCGAGGTTAAGACATAGTGGATAGACGCATCGGAATTCGGCATTTCGTGAATTCCGGAAGCAGAGAAATCACAATATCTGGAGTCACGATTCGCAATATTTCGATAAGCTCAGAACCGTCCATCGTGTGGGACGCGTGTCAGGAGATCCCGAAGAGTCGGGGTTCGGAAAATCAGAGTTTTCGAAGGCAAGAAACTCTTGCAACTTGAAATCGTGATCCGCGAAATCCCGATGGGAGAGTCGTGTGGGCCACAGTCGGAGATAGTGGAAGACAGGTGGCACAGTATCGGGAAATCGGGAAATCGGAGTTCCTAATGTTTAAGGGCACGGGACATCCAAAGTCTCAAAATCTCGACAGAATCAGGACCGTCCCTCTGGAAGGACGCATGGCAACCATTGGCATTATCGGGAAAGTCCCAACGGGAAAGCGTCCATCGGAGTTTAGTTCATCGGGATATCGGGGATCCCGGTTACAAGTGGTTTGTGCATTTTGAAATCGTGAAACGTGAAACCCCGATGGGGAGATTTACCACGGTCATGGGTTAATGATCATATGAGCCAAGGGCTATAGCCAGAAGAGCTAGTGGGGAAAAGGTGCGTCGGGGTTCGGAGAATCGCGAGTCTTGAAGGCATGAGTATTTCGACATCGCAAACCCCGAAACCCCGATGGGAGTTATAGCTGCGGTCTTATAGGAGGCGGTCGTGTGGACAAAAGGCTTAGCCGGTTGGGGCTAAAGAAACTAAAGGAGCGCATCGGAGATCGGGGATCGGTAAACCAAGTTGTCTGAACATCACGGTTGTCAAGACCCCGACAGAAGGAATCCCAATAGAAGGAGGGGAGCCCCTGAAGAGATTTATGTGGGTGAAATATTTCCCGATTGGGAAATAGAGAACCTTTGAGTTCTCTGGGCCGAGAGTGACAGAAGATCCTGAGGGAGCAGGCGTGCTCCGAGGAGTGCGGACTGCGTCAAATTTGGAGACACTTTCTATTCATTCGAGTACACTATGTCAACCAAGGACAATACAAATCATGTAAAGGAGGTATGTATTCTTTACTTATTATTTATTATGTTTATTGTTCAAAAAGTTCTAAAAGAAGTACATATCTCAAACCACTACACATAACCTCTCGAATTGATCCCGTGCCTTAGAATGTAACAAGACTAGTTGATGTAGGAAAGAGTCTTTGTGATTATGAAGAGTGCACTCTAACCTTTGTTGGAGGTTCTTTAATCGAAATGGAGAAAAAATTAGACTGATAGCAATATGGTAAGGCAAAAGGTTTGGTGTAGTACTCCATAGGATACAAAAATCCCTCTTTTTCGTTGATTTCTTTTGTATGCACTTGCGCCCAAGAGAGATGTGAACTTCAACAGTACAAGTGTTGCTGAAATTATGAGATGACAAGTGACTAAGTGAGATCCACAATGGGGATCTCCTCCTATTTATAAAAGACTTGACACAACAATAGGTGTGTCTATTGTCACAATAGGGCCGACCTCTTTAACTAGATAATATAATTAATCTTTGCACAATATTAATTATCTTTCACATGGTGGGGCCGACTTGTACCCTTCACAATTAGGGTTACAACCAATCTTACTCTCAGACAGTATAGCAAGGTATCCACACATCCTCTAGTGCTCAACCACTAGGGACACGTCCACCTGTGCTCACCCACATGGATGTCTCACTCAACAAATTGACTCAACTGAGTCCACGGGAGTACCATCTGGAGAACCATCTCAAGCCGACTCAACTAAGTCCATAGGAGTACAAGGCATGAGACCATCTCAAGCCAACTCAACTCAGTCCAGAGGAGTACAAGGAAGGAGACCACACATCATCACAACTTAGTCCAGAGTCTGACGTACACCCATCACATGCGCACATCCAACACATGGGCTCTCTCACATAGATCGTCTCAACTCAGTCTAGAGGAGAACGACCTAGAGAATGTCACACGATGTTGCAATCATAAACACATAGGACCAAAGAAGTTATCTAATCATGTTATTTAGGAAAGGGTTCCCTCAAACATGAAATATACATGAAGATCTAGGATTTAATCGATGACCGATGGACYGGGATGCTCCATTGCCTCATCCATGTAGCAACAACTGTCCTTAACCCCACCTTTGCTTATTCATGTAATTTTGACTTCGATGGCAAGGTTATGGAAGGGTTCCTTATGTGTCTTCAAAATATGGTACCTGGTCAAGAAGCTTGCAAAATCATTAATCATGAGATGGAGTTGTATAGCAATGCCAACTGACTCTTTGGATTCAACACTATTGTAGAAGAAATTAATATTTTAATGTCAAGTAAACCATTGGAATTTATTAGTTTAATTACATGTTCTATTTGAAAGTTGAATTTTGTTTCTTGATTTCCTATTTACTATTGTAATGAAATGTAATTTAAGCGTTTTTTCCTTATTTGTTGTAGATGTTTCGTAGAGAAATTATGATGCAAAAGAACCACTTTTATAGAAATCTTCCACAAATCATACAAGTTATTATTACCCTCTTATAGTGAAGGAGGTTTCAATTTACATTGGTTTACGTCCACTACAATCTTCCATTGTGGGTGTGGCAACTTGAGAAAATTCCTTATGTGGATGTTATTTCCTTGGAAAATATTAACATAATGTCACAATGGAAGATGGAGTATGTTAGAACTCTATAATCTGCCCAAGGCTGTGGAGCCAGTCACAGAGGCAACATCAAAACCACTTCGAGTCTTGGATCTAGGCCTCCAAGACTCAGAGAGGGATCTCTCTGTCTGATATAACTTTGTTGGAAATAAGATATTAGGCTAGTTATGCAGAACATGGGTTTGTTTATGGATTTTGAATTGATTTGGTTGGGACATAAAAGGATCATTGGGCAAATGGATTCAAAGGTGAAAGACGATTGAAAAAATAAATAATAGAGACTTATGTAACCATGCAAGACAGACACATCAGTGGATTCTTATAATTTGTAAGATGGAGAGAGGAAAATATTAGGGGTCATTTAAAATATAGAGCAGAGCTTATCTGAATTATGCATTCAATCTTCAGAAGAAAATGTAAAAATTGTCTTTAAGCCAGATCAGGGTGTCCTCGAAAAATCATGAGCATACTCTTCTTATAAAAAATGAGAACAAAAAAACAATATGATAAACCAGGGAACAACAATATACATCCGAAACACTTCACCACAGAAAATGACACAAGAATCTGGAAATAAAGTCTTTGTATTCACTCATAACAATCAATTAAAGCCTGTGAGCACTTTTACATTTTTTGATCATCCCAAGTCCAACCCCAACTTTCTTCAAAGTCATAGGCTTTATGGCCTTTACATAACAGTTCAAGATCCTATGAAAATGGATCTGAAATACTCAAAATAGAATAAAATTGAAACTAGTATAATATGCAAAATCTAGTCCCGATTTAAGGGTGAAAGTCTTATCAACTAAATATTCCACAATATCAACAGCTTCAGCCATATCTGATATCTTCAATAATTGTCAAAGTGATGACAAAGCACTTTGAAATCCTACTTTGACAAATAAGCAATCTTTACCAAGAATTTTAAAATCCACTTAACCTTTTTACCATAGTATCTGCATCAAAAACTTGAAAAGGGTGATGATCTAAATCCCTTTAATCTTTATCTTTCATTTGGAACCCCTTTTGCACGATATGGACACCAAAAACTTTGATCTAGAAAAAATACGAGCATTATGTCATCCTCTGCGCTTTCGGTGGCTTACAGGTGTAAAACAGAATAGGGTTAGCTGCCGAAAGCAGAGCTTTTGGCAACTAACAACGCCTTGAGAAAAAGCAAATAAGTTGCCGAAAATTCTGAGTTTTCCACAACTGTTCAAAACTGCAAAAATGGATTTTCTTCGATCTACCTACTCTTTAGGATCTTCATTTAGGTTCTCAACAACTTCTGCTAGAGATTTTAAATCAGGATGTGCTCTTGGCTTAGAATTTTTGAGCCTTATTTTGATCCTTAAACATCTAACCATTTTAAGTAACTTACAATTCTCCTTGAGCAATTTCTTATTCCTCTTCTATTCCTTTACATGCATTTTAGCTAACCTTTCAAAACAATCCCTTACCTCATCTGATGTGTTGCTTATAGTCTAGTTTTGGGATTTAATGACCCTCTCAAGCAACTTCATCTCTGATATCTCTTCTTTAAGATTTTCAATCTTTGATGATTTGCTGACCTTGCTATGTTTGCTTGTTGATGTCTCAGGTAACTCCAAGGCTGGGACTTCAACTGCAACTTCTTCTCTCTCCTCCATGGGTGTTTCAAACTCAGAGTCTAATTATGAAAAATTCAAGATTTTTTTCTCAATAATGTTGCTTTGGACCTCCTTTCCCTAATCAAAACTAAGCTTCTTTTTTGCCTTCTTAGTCCTAGGTGAAGGGGTTGGTTGTTCTATCTGCACTGGTGACAGGGCCCTTCTCTTTCTCTTACTTCTCTTTGGTGTAGATGACTTCTTTGTAGGTGTATTCCTACCCTTAGGCTGGATCTCTTGCTCGAGTTCTCCCTAAAATAGAAGGTAGTTCCATCTCCTCTCTCTTCTCTGGAGTTCCCCCATCACTATAATCTTGATGAGGCCAAGATGGAACAACCTGTTGTTTATTTTCTCAGGTTTAGCTTGGACTTTTTGTGCCATCTTGGTGAGGCTCCTATGAATATAATGAGGCAATTTCAAAGGGTTTTTGCCTGTGAAATGATTGATAAGCCTAAAATGGTACAACATGACCCTGCCATACCTCCCTTCACACGTTATGTTCACCTGAATAACCTTCAGCGATTTCTGCCATTTGTCTTCCAAGTAATTCCTGGGAACATCCTTCTGCCAAATAATGCTCTAGAACTCTGTCTTAAGGTAAGATCTAAATGAAAAATATCTTTAATGGCAGTGGTCTTGAACCACCTCTCACCCTCTCCTGGCATTTCAGTAGCTACAGCAACACTTGCCTCATCTATCTGCATTTCCAGAGGACCCAATTTCACTTTGACACCATCAAAACTCTTGGCAAATGCCTCTGCAATTCCTTGATGATACCCCTGTAACTTTTCAAAAAACCTATAGCAGCCTGCATCCTTGAACATTGACAAACCTCTGGATGAGATTCCAGATAGGAAACATCTTGCATCTCCCTCCTGAGCAATGCTTCTCCAGTATTCATCGCAAAAAACCTGTTAATATCTTGAAAATATTGAAATCTGGGTTGATGGATGGGAGACTGGCGCTAGGAAAAAGGATAGAGGGAAAACGATTGAGGGGAAAATGTGAGATCAGTAGATTTGTGGATGTATGAGTTTTTTAAAACAAACGCTCAACAAATAAGGAACCTGAGACCATGACGTTCATTTAGAACCGACTAAGACCGACCTTCATGTGAATTATTGCACGAAATGGTAAGGGCGAATGAAATCATGATGGGGTTTCAGATTGATATCTTGGGGTTTAATGATTTTTTGAAACATCAATTGAAATCATAATAAACCACCCAGATCATGACAAACGATCCTTGTAGATGATTTCAGCAGCATATAAGATCATCATTACATGTGTACTGATGGCGGTTTGAGAGTCCGATGGGGCAGCCTAACCATTGGAAAATTCTGCATTTCGACATCTTAGAGCGCCTCGCACATGTTGTTTTTGCTGTCGAAAGCGACTGCTTTCGGCAGCTTAGAATACTTTGAAAAATGGCCCTTAGCTGTCAAAAGTGAAAATTTTGGATTTTTTCCTAATAAAGTACAGACTCGTCACTCTTTGAAATGACGAGTTTAAAACTTAATTTGAAGACTTTTCCACTTGAAATTCTAAAAAAACTTCATCTAATGACTATCCTATCACCTAAAGACATAAAAACCAGAAAATTTGTTTGAGGAGATAATTAGGCCAGCAAGCTAGGAATTTCATCACGAAATCCACATATAATATCTAAATCATCAGATTTCCTATCGTTATAGGATACTAACATAGGCTCCAATTGGGGATGGCAGCTCCTAGGGAGGTGTCAAGAATCTCATATCTCTGGATTCGTAAATCAATAACTTATCCATTGGGCTGATCCCACAGCTTGTATCTTGATCTGTCATGTACCTTGGTGACCAGAGATCAGCTGATTATCCATTCTGAACTTGACTGAGTTTTTGAAGTAAAGCAGAAAACAACATAAACCACATATTTTCCTAGCAAGCTTATTTGCATAGGGTAAATCTAATAAAAACTTTGATCTTGTGATCTTATTTATATACATACATCCTATTCTAATCTAAGGACGCTTGACCTTAATCAATATGAGATATCCAGTATAACCAGACAAAGATTGGATCTGAAACCTGGGCTACTTCACTGATTTTCACCAAACTCATATGTAGATCTGGTAATGATATGTGATAAGGATTTCTATCATGATCTCTTTTACATGAGAATCGATCAATCTAAAGAACAACTAAACTGCTGAAAATGTATTGTGGCCTTTCCATGAAAAAATTCTCCATATAGATATCTATAGGGTCAAAATAGACCTGAGTTGTTCCTTGGCATTTGGAATCAGTCCATTCCATCTCCTGACCTTGTTTTTCTTGTGAGGTCTTCAAGTCTTTAGACATTTCAAGATGTGTTTGTATTTCATCTTATGGGTTTTGCACAGATATTTATGTTGAACCAGACAATGGGGAAGATCGTCTGATCATATCCATATTATAACAATCTTTTAATTCATTAGGAGTAAATGAAAACAGACTTTGAAAACACACCTCATCCAGAATATCAGCTATAGGGTCATAAAATGCTTCAGATAATGGTAGCACCAGCCCCACTGGTACTTCATGGTTTACACTGTGACTTTCAACTAGAATCTGACCAAAATTCCCTCTCAAATTTTGAAATGAATTAAAACACAGAGGCAATGAATCACAATGGATATGCTCATTACCTGTTTCAGGCTTCATGATTTCATCTGAGGTTTGACTTTCAAAAAGGCTCAAAGGCTGCACCTCTGGATCAGCTTTTGTATATCTGTTGTTTTCCTCAACCGATACATTAGAACATTCCTCATTCTTTCTATTCACGACCTTTTTGTAATGTTCCCTTAGAAGTGAGGCAAAACACAAGGGCATACATTCTGCATTTCTTGGGAAATTTTCTGCATCATCTTCCATGCAATCTATTTGGGTATGCGGAATCTGATTGTCATCTATGCACTGTGATAACTGGGTTTTTTCTTCCCATGAAGATACTACTAGCTGCTTTGACCAATCATCTTTGATCTCAACCATATAGTCACCATTCTGAAGATCATATCTGAGCATGTTATCTATGTAGGGGAGGTCATCAAACATGCACATCATCTCCGGAGATTTTTCCACCACCACCTGATTTTTAACTTCCTCTTTGACTGTATTGTGAATTGAGTACATGAAGAAATCCTTCGGTGGTTTAGGACACTAAGGCTGGGATGGAGGAATGATCCACATTGACCATGTCAAGGATCAAAATTACCTAGGGTTTTTGTGTTTGTTCCATGAAATCAAGGTCTGTGATTACATTCAACTAAGTTTGTTCCATGAAACTTGATGAGGAGCATAAGGAGAAAGACGATGAATGTTCAAGGGCTAGCTTAGAAGCAGAAGAGGATGAAATGAAAAAGTAACAAGATGATAAATATCAAAGGAAAAGAGAAGAAGTAGAAAATGAACTTGAGTTCGTAGAGCTAGAGAAAAACAGAAGGAAGTTGGAAGAAGAATAAAAAAAGTAAACAATAAGAGAATGAACAAACACTACTTCTTGTGAATTGAAATTCGACGGAGGTACGTCAGTTGGTCGAAGACATTCTGTCGATGCTTTGAAGAAACGTGGTTACCAATTTCTTCCATGTATATTGGTCGGATAATCTGACGAACATATTTCTATCGGATATCTGACACCCTGTCGTCGGTCTACCGATATCCCTAAGAACCAAAACCTTGTTGAAATCAACCATTATTTCCAACGCATATGCGTCAGAAGTCCGACATAACTACATGTCGAATATCTAATAGAGAAACAAGATATTTGACGTGTGTTTGTCAGACTCTGCAGTGGATATCCAACGAACTTGTATGTCGAATATCTGAAGAAAGATAATTGGATATTAAGTTCTAATATTGCAATTTCAACAATGGATTTGGATATTAACTTTGATGAGCCAAGGTAGTTCTTAAAAATGTTGATTTAAACCATCTATCAAAAGGTTTTTGGGTAGTTACCCTATTCTAGGAAGGATAACTAACATCTAACTAATTTTCCCCTTTATCTCCTTAAATGATTTTCTTTACAATCATGTAGAGAAAATGAGTAATTCATTCATCAAATTTAGGAAACAATTCTATAAGACACATAGTGCTTCAACTATCCCAAATTTGTTGGCATTATCCCTAGATATGTGCACTACTATAATTCTAGGAGAGTTACATATGAAAATATTTAACCTTCTTTTGAAACGTGTGCATACAAAGAGAATTTTCCTTCAAAGCATCATGTCAACTCATCAACATGTAGAAGAGAAGGTTTCATCGACAATTTTGTGGAACTTGACAACAACTTCCCCATGTCCATCAGTTGAGCTTGTAAACAAAACGTATCAAAATGTTGATGAGAAACTCATATCATGTTATAAGATGACAAAGTTGATTGTAACTCTCCTAACTGTAAAAAATATTCATCCATATCAATGACTGGAACCAATAGGTAACCTCGAACATCATTTCTAATCATCGTTCCAACACACAAATTCATGCATTTTACCCTCTTATCTAGAAAAATAATTCATTTAGACATGAAATTCACAGCATAAATGTGTAACATCCCAAGGGTCATATGATGCATGAATTTAATTAAAAAGGCATAAGGCGAAAGGTGAAAGGCTCAAATTTAGGAATTAAAAGAGGAAAATTCGATGAGAAAAATAGGGAAATTACCAGGCTCATCACCCATCACTTTTTTTAAGGGGATAGGTTGGCTCGGTATTATTTCATATAAAATCAACTTAAGGACACAAAATACCAAATTAATTCCACTAATTTACAAGTCACATCTTAAACCTTAGGACTATATCAAGTCATACCTAACCTTAAAATTTAGAAATAATAGGATATAAAATTAAAGAACCTTTATCTTTATCAAGTTGGTGCTAAATCTTGTGTTAGGGGAAGAATTTGAAGAAAAGTTATAATATCTATGTCATGCAAAGGCCTATTCAATTCTTCAACCATCTAGAAAGCAAGTAAAAAATGATGAATAATAGGACATAAAATTATAGAGCCTTTATATTTATTAAGTCCATGCCTAGAATTTGTGCCTAGGAAATAATTTGAAGAGTGCAAACTTGGGTGTATAAATATTTCGCTATTAGACCAATATTACTTAGTGCTAATCCAACCTTTAATGAAATAAATTTGTGGATACATGATCTTCTCACAACCATTCATTATTTATATTTATTTTGAAAACCTAATACATAAGTAGGCTTCCACTTGGACACAGGAGTCGAATGTTTGACTTGAAGGAGTTTAGATATTGACAAGTCCATGAAACGCAAGTTTGTCTCTCTTGCCTACTTTCCCACGCCCATTTCAAAGGTCTTTGCTTCGAGAGCCATCCAGGGTTTCGAGACCTTTTTATCTCAGTACCGGAGCCATTCCAACCCTTGAAATATCGTCAGCGATTGTCACCTCACCACTGCGTTGCAAGGAGAAAGGAAAGTAACCTCGGCCACTGCGGGGCGAGGAGAAAGTGAACTCGGCCGCTGCGGTGCAAGGAGACATAGACCTCGAGCCACTACATGCATAAGGAGATAGAGACCTCGACCTCAAGCCAATATTCACAAGGAACAAAGAATGGTGAGTAATTTCATTCTGAGAGTTTCAATTTGGAAAATGAATGAATAAATTTGGACTTCTTATTGCATTGGGGAAACCCCAAGTTTTTTTCCCACCACAGCTGTGTCACTAGATCTTCGGTTTTCTTAGTTGGGTGCAACTCTTGCAAACTTGATTTTTTCCTCTGCGCGCTCTAACCTGTTTTCGTTGCGATTTCTTGTGTGGGTGCCCCTCTTGCTAACTCGCCTGGTGTTGCCTTTTACGAAACCCCGAGTTTTTTCCCACATGAGTTGTGTCCCCAACTCTTCGGTTTTTTTTTGTTGGATTTGGCATTTCATGCGAGGGGTGATGTGAGTGATAAAATGGAGCTTCCTACCGGGTCCACTCGAAGATTGGCTTAGGGCCATTTGCAGGGTTGGTCGGTTTTCGGCTTGTTATCACACGTTGCTCGGTAGCTCATGAGCAGTAAGCGGTAGTGAATCTCATCTTGGGAGGCACTTTGAAAGAAAACTCTTCTCCACTCATCCTGGAGTTTGGGTGATCGTTGTGGCTTCCTTGCGGGGCCCTTGCATTTGGAAAATTCTTGGTAACATGTGAGTTGCGTTGTTGGCTCTTTTAGGAGAATATAATAGGAAGATATAATATAATTGACCTTTTAGGGTTTCCAAAGTGAGAGGAAAAAAATAAAACATAACATTTCTAAGGTTCCCGAGTTAGGAGAAAGAACTCAAGTAAACAAGATCCACCACCAAGTGCAGTTGAAAAACCAAAACTACCATGAATTGTGAGATCCTGGAGCTTGTAACAACCTTAAAAATCCAAATTAGACCCTTTATGACTCCATTAATCCCCTTATGATTGTATTAATCCCCTATGACTACATTAATCCCCTTATGACTACATTAATCCCCTTATATATTCTTCTTTATAATCATAATAAAGAAAACATAACATTTAAATGACAAGAAAATCAAATAATGTCATGCTCATATTATTTCAAACCTAGACATAATATTTCCCACATATTTCTTCACCATCATCATGGTATCGCCTCTAAGTCATGAGAAAGATACAAACATAAAATAAGCATGAGGATATAAGTAGAACATCTTGTATATCAATAAAAATGTAGGCTCATCCATATTACTCAAACCGCAAGTCTACATTCCCATTATACAAAAAAAATGTACTTCACCAGATAAAAAAATAAAGAACCATTAGTATTCCCATCATTGAGTGTAAATGCAAACTAAAATATGCACAGGACAAAGGAGAAGCATGTCCTAATTTGAAAGAGGAGGATTGAGCTATCCTTGGTGTAGGACTGAGGTGAGTAGACACCTCTGGGTGGGCATCGTCAAATTATATATTTCTCCTCATCTTCCCCTCGAAACGAGGAATAACAAGCCCAACTAAAACACATAAACATGACCATCTCAAAATAGTGATGCAATGAGTGAACCCAAGCACAAACAATATTCACAAAAACTAGTCGAGTTAAGGGTTTGACACTAATAATTCCCATTTGAAAATAAAGTTTAGGCCTACATAAATGACATCAAAATAAAGTGAGCATCAATATAGCCAGGAATCGACAAGTATAA
>JASDQU010100982.1:85866-107530 GCA_032191745.1 Picea mariana
GTGTTGCATGACTTGTTGGTCTTTGGCATTACATATGGATTGAATGGGAATACCCTATACATGTGCAGGATGTACACATTTTAACAAGGTTGTCTATGGAGGGGGAATATGTCTCCCATGCATTTCAAGTTATGAGGAAGCATGGTCTCAATAAGGATGAACCTAGCCTATATCAAAAGTATGGTACATATAGGGGAGGTTGTGGTGCCAGCATCTCATTGATTATTAACCTCGAGGGCCATTTTGCTTGCTAGTTGATTGCAATCCATCTCATGTGTAAATAGTACACCAAGGAATAATTCAACCTGGATGCCCAATTTGTCACTAAATTATGTGTGCAGGGAACTAAATTGAAATGGTTTAAGCTATTAATAGATGAAGTCTTTCAGGCATGTGCTAATCCCCATACATAATCCACCTAATTCATCTTTGGCTATCCATTGGTTGCTTTTGGGATGTGGAAATGGGATCCCCTGTAGGGAAGATAACTTCATCCCATGCCCAATCAACAAATTCTTTCATTGCAATTTGATGCTTGGAAGAGTTGGAAGGACACTAAGAATTTTTCATTCAATGAGGCCACTTTCAACAAATGGTATGACTAGATGATTAGAGTTACTAAACCCATTTTGTGAATCCCATAGGTGCTACAAGTGAATAAATTTTGGTTTGGTATGAACATGGACAATACATTTATGCAGCCATGAGGGACTAATGTTGATAAATTCCATGCCATTTATTTTCCCTATTACTTGATAGAATCATCTTTTGATAAATTCCATGCCATTTCTTTGCCCCATTTCCAATTGCAACAACCAATCCATCTCTGCCTTTGTTGAAGCTTGAGCCAACCAGTGATTTTCTCTGGGATCTTGTAGAATTTGGAAACCGGAATGGGTTGGTCAGTGTTGAAGAAACCTTCTGTGCCTTTTATGAACTTGAGAAAAATAATGTCTCGCCTCTTTTCAACAAAAAAAAATAAATAAATATTTAGGTCTATCGGTCTTCTGACTACTACAGGTCGGACTTCCGACGGTAAACGCTCCTAACAAAGCGTCGGAAATACAGCATGCTTGTCGGTCGCATCGACGGGATAGTGTCGGAATATTCATCGGTAGACTGATGGACGTCGTCGGTAGTTTTTCGGTTGTCCTTTGAAATTAAATTTTTAAAGGCCATTGGTCGTCAGACGTTAGGGTAGTCGGAATACCGACGATCATCCAACGTCAGAAAAACCACGAGAGATTTTTCCACGCTTGTTGAGCCCTCATAAGCGGCGGTTGAGCGACGTCAAACGTTGGGGGTATGGCAATAGGGCATCGGAAATTCTATCCATTTATAGTAGTGCTTGGTCTAATGTGTCGTTAGGTAAAAGTGTGTTTCTTTAGTATGCATTAGTATGCATTTGTAGTTAGGAAATCCGACGGTCACGATATGTTCCCGACATAGAGTGATCTGACGGTTCATACTCTCCTCGATCTTAACAGCCACTGATCTATGGCTTAACACCCAATTGGTCCATGATCTCTATTTAAAGAGCATGGAGGGTCATTTGTCGATGATCGATTGTGAGAAACTCTCTTGTAAAATCTCTCTGTAATATTTTTCTTTACATTAATAAACTGCTCCAAGTGGTCGCGTTGGTTGGGGTCGTGGATGTTTCCCCGTAGGGGTTTTACCACGTGAAAACATCGGTGTGTTTCTCTTTGATCTGGTTATGTGAGTGGTTACTGAAGGTGTTCGTCCTCTGTTGGAATACCTATGTTGTCGAACAGTTTCACACCATATCCATTGCATTTACAATTTTGATTCACTTCTTTGGACATAAAAACTCAAGAAAATCGTGTGAGTATAATCTCATTTTTAGATATTTACTTCAAAAGTGGAAGTTCATGGTACGTGTTCGATGTTAGTAAAGCATTTCTATTGTATGTTTCTCTACGGGCAATTGTCATTCCTAGAAGAATGAGTTGTAGAAACAAAGTATTTGTTGATTTTCTATTACGACCAACTTTTTTTAGAATATTTTAGGGTTTAAGACATATTCTTGAAATATATCCTACTTCAACATTGATATCTTTCTATCTGTGGCTCCTCAATGTGAAACTCCCTCCCACATTACTTCCATGGTAAAAGTAGACAATTTCGTAATTTAAGAGATCAAGTGTTAGGGAGCAATACCATCCTCTTCCAACTCTGAAAATGTCATTCAAAGAGAATACAAATTTACAATCAAATGTTGTTGAACTCGTGATAATTTTAAAAGAGTACAATTAGATATATGTGCTCAATATTTCCCACTTGAGAGCGCTAGGACTAAGTAACTTAATTGATGATCCTAAAAAAAAAAATTGAAAAGAGTTGCATGACCACTAACGACCTTAGAAGACAAAATTTGAAGAGAGTTGAGTGACCACTAACGACTCTAGAAGACAAAATTTGAAGAGAGTTGTGCGACCACTGACAACCCTAGAAAACAAATTTTAAAGAGTTGAACAACCTTTATTTTCATTTATGTATACCATTTTTGACACATTTTATTGTTGCATATATAAAATAAAAAAATTGAAATTACTCACTATATTAAACAAATTTGATATATACAGATTGAGAAATAATTTGAAACTACTCATGTTGGAGAAGGTGGAGAATGAAGGAAATTGTTGACCCTCTCCATTATAAATTACATATATCTTTAATTTGAGTCATTCCCCCTCTAAAATTAAGGTAGCTATCCACAATATTTTATTTTAGGCTCTGTTGAAATATATGAAGGTGGAAAATGAAAGTAATTGTTGACACTTTTTTTTTTTTAATGTATATTTTCTATATTTCTTAAGTTTTAAGATACAGATTTAAGTTTTTGGAAGATGTAAAAGTTGGAAAATGTAAAAGAAAGATATTTAAAACAAATATATTAATTATGTAATTAAATTAAGTTTTATTGAGTTATATGAAAATTATTTTTTAATTTAAAAGATAAAAATATGTTATAAATTTTTTTCAAAAGTAGTAAAATCTATTATTATTGGCTTCTATTCAAAATGAGGGTTGATTCATCATTGTTATTCAGGGAAAATCACTTCACAAGGAAAATTACTTCACAAGAAATTAGTAAGGAAGTATACTTTCATTCTTGCTAAATGTATCTCAATCTTGGATTGTTAACCTATTTTTTTATATTCCAAAAAGAGAGTTGTTAACCAATGACATATATATATATATATATATATATATATATATATAACACCAAATTAGTGTATGAGACCCTCTTGTTTGTGGGACAAGGGACTTCCTTTGATCAACCATTTTATTCCTAAAGTATACAGAGGTATACATACCCTACCCCCCTCTGGATTTAAAGGAAACACATGTTCTTAACCATTAGGCCCACTAATGAAATAAGATGTCATGGTAATATAGTAATTGGCATTGGTTCTGGAGTATGACCTAATAATGTTTTTTCTTGGCTAAGAGCTCATCTTTCTCAAACGTAAGGAAACAGTTAACGGCCCAAGACCTAGAAGCATCTGGTAGGAGTGAAATTCCGCCCCCTTAGGCACCACCAGTTGATTATTCCAGGTGGCTTGGTTTTCCTTGAATAACAATGATGAGTCAAACGAGTCACATTCAATTGACTAATAGGAGCCAATGATGATTGTCCTAACTCCCCATTATTAATTGGCCACTAAATTATGATAAATTTTTTATTTGAAATAAAATATCACTATGTAAACAAGTTCAAACCAATAAAATGCTTTCCCATTTACACTTATTATTTAACAACCATTCTTTATGACTAATATTACTAATCCAAACCTATTATCAATTACTCCTATTATCAATTACTTGACACATTGTTAGGTACCCATTTCGTGATGAATATGTGACCAATACAATCACTACTTTGGCGTTTGATATGGGGTACTCAAATCCCATTATAAGAAGGAATCTTGCATATGAAAAATTGTTAAAGTGACCGTTTACTTTGTTAACATTGAAATTTTGAGTATTTTTGTAGATTCAAAACCATAGAATTAGTTAGGCAGTCAGTCATTTAGTGATGAATATGTGACCAATAGAATCATTACTTTGGCCTTTGATATGGGATATTCAAATCCTCTAGAGGGAATCTGGCATATGAAAAATTGTTGAAATAACAGTTTATTTTGTTGACATTGTAATTTTGAATAATATTTTTTTATAGATTCAAAACCATAGAATCTGACATATGAAAATTTGTTCAAATGACAGTTTAGTTTACTTTGTTCACATTGTAATTTTGAGTATTTTTTTTAATAGATTCAAAAACATAGAATTAGTTCAAAATCACAATTTATAATTTCTAAAATTACCATTTTGCATTAAAATGAAAATTTGGTTCGAACCAAATTTTGATCAAAAGGCGATATTGTTGCGCTGTATAAGACGCTCTCCTCACTTGTTAATATTGCGCATTCCAATGTCATTGGCTTGAAGGCAGGTTGAACTTCTTTCAGGGTTGGTATTCAATTCATTTATAGTTATGTGAGGTGCAAGATTATGCAAGAATAAGTTATTTGAGGTGCAAGATTATGCAAGAATGGTGCATTCAGATAATGAAGATTTCGTTATTTTCAAAAATCATCAAATGAGATATTATTTAAGTTGTTATTTTATAAGTTATAGTTTGAGTGGGTCTAATGGTTAAGAACATGTGTTTTTTTTTAAAAGGTCATAAGTTCAAATCAAAAAAAAGTAGGATATGTATAAATCCAAATCCAAATATATGCCAATAAATTGTACAATCTTTGAAAGCTTCAAATTTTATACATGAATGTGACCATTGATGATAGTGATTTCTGCAACCACTGAAATCCAAATCCAAATCCAAATATATGCCGACAAATTGTACCATCCTTGAGAGTTTCAGATTTTCTACATGAATGTGGCCATTGATGATGGTGATTTCTGCGAGAAATAATTTTAGTGGAGGTTGCTTCGCTTTACATAATGCCTCTCTTCAATTTGCAGTATTGCAGGAGACTGGGGAAGTTCCTGTTAAAACCAAAGGAGGTTTGGCTGCATATATATTATTATTAAACATGCATGAATGAATCTCATCTATTTGGATGCCACAGACTTCTCAAAATACATGTACTTGTCAAAGTAAGACAATCCTTACTAATCAGTGATTAAACTTTGGTGGTTGTAAGGACAATAAAAATAGTACATTTAAAGAAAAGGAAAATAATCACAGAAGGGACTACCTTGTTCTATTGAAGCAAAATTGTCTATGTAATTCGATGTAGGCACCGACATTTCTTCGCCTTCTTGGACAGAAATGGGGTATCTGGCATACATAGTGCAACGATTGAATCCGCAATCAAGAACATATGTATGTAGAATTTCAATGAATGGATGGATGGAAAATGTTTACAGTCACATGAGTTGTGAGAAAAGAGTAGAAGGAACCTCATATTGTAGGATTTCTTGAGTTATGACTTGTGAGACACAGTGTAGGGAGCTCAAATGGTAGGATTTCTTGAGTTGTGACTTTTATTGTAAATTTAGAAATTTCACTTCACATCTCACATTTTCGATCTAGAATGGTATGGTCGATTTAAAATATTACTTTACAATAGACAATAGAAACCTAACATATTAATATTAAGTAGTCCAAGAGAAAAGATACCAAACAGCATTTAGGACACAATTTGAAATCACTTTATTTATTTATTTACGACATATTTACAACAATAAATATGCTCTATTATCTTCAAGATATATGTTAAATCACTTAACACTTTCAACTTGTAAATATCTCAAATCAACATGAACAATGAGTGCTGAAAATTACTTAATGAGGAAGATAGTGAGAGATGAAAATCAAATTTACAATTACACCATTTTCGAGAGAGAGCTCTATCACAAATTTGGTACAAATTCTAACTCTCCCAACCTAGAAAGAGAGAGGTACTTGTACCACACCTCTATCACAAATTTGGTACAAACTCTAGCTCTCCCAACCCTCGTTAAAGAAAAGCATGAAAACCTTAGCCACCACCAAATATCCACAACAAGCTAGTATCAACACCAACAAATCCTCCTTGGCTTCAACACTTGTCTCCCACGAGTGTCCAAGAAGTCTCCTTCTCTTCTCCTCCTCAATCAAGCATATCAAGTAGCACCAGAGCTTCCAAAACCCTAGTCTTCTTCTCTCCCAAGAGCTACAAGAACAATGTTTCTTTATCATCTAGGGTTCATCCACAAACCCTATCTTTGTTTCTTGTAGGGTGAAACCCTAGAAAACCCTTGAAGTTCTCCAAGAATCCTAGCACTCCAAGATAAAGAATGATAACACAATGAAGGGTGCAAAAGAGACAGAGAGGCTAGTGCACTACACTCCTCACATATCTAACAAAAGATGATGAATGAATGAAATAATTCTCTCATTTCTCTATTTATATGAAAGATAAGAGAGGCAAACAATATAAAGTGCGCCTAAATCTCTACAAACGACCTAACTCTACACAAATTCACTCACAAGTGCAATGTTCTTTCTCCATGTGACACATGTCAAGATCCAAGGTGAAGACGTCCACAAGCAAGGGTTTAAGGCACTAGAAGTCCACTAGATGTGTCCAATGCTACTCTTGACAAGCCAAAACTCCAACACTCTTCCAAAGCCATGTGCTCCTCCAAGTCCACCACACCTACATGACCACTCCCTCAACCCTAGTGTCCTCAAGTTAAGTAAAAGCCTCCAAGAAACCAACCAAGTGTCCCCATGCCATCTAGGGCTCAACGTGCTCCTCCAAGATGCCCAACGTTCCTCCTGTAAAACAAGGCATCCTCCAAGAAAGCAAGAAAACTCCACGTGTTAGCTACATGAAGAAGTCACCAAGCTCCATAGGTCTCCAATGCTTTATGAAAGAATGTCATATAAACACCCATACAAGGTCTAGAAATCAATGAGCAACTCAACTCTGACATGTTTATCCATTGTGGAACAACCAAGGGTCATCCATACACCATGCACCATACACTTTTGAAGTAACCCTAAAAACTAACACTCCCTCTTTACGAGGAAAGTTTTCACAAACACTAGTATAGTCCCTCTACAACTCACTTGAATCTACCATATTCAAATATGTACTTGCTACAATGACAAAATAAATCATTAGCTCGTAGAAAGGAACAATTGTCAACCATCACACTCCTCCATCAAGGTATCACACCTCACCTCCTCAAAACAACTCTAAGTTTCAAAAATTAAAGAAGCCAATGCAATATGAGTAGCATGTCTCCTTGGAGGTATACTTTCCCTCATTGGAGATCTAGGAACCCCTATATACTTATGTGCCTCCTACAATATCTAGGTAAGCCATCTCAACTTCCTACAAGTTGGAGTAGTAGTTGAGGGCATATATGTTCCCAATATCACCTTGTCCACTCCTAGATTTGACTCATCTTTGACCTCTAAATCAATGTTTGGAACAACCTCCTCACTCTCTTCAATCACTCAAAAGGAGAATCATGTAAACTAGAAGATCTCACATCATCGTCAAACTTCACATCTCTGCTCACCTCACTCTTTAGTTATGTTGGAATCTAAATCATGTAAGTCATACATGTTTCAATGTATCCAACAACGCAAGATGCTATCACAGCATCGCGAACCTCCAAAGAACATTGACCCCCTGTGAATCGAAAGGAACATAACTCTAAGTCCATCATCCCTCAAGTGAACATCATGGACAAAAACTATCAATAACCTGTGATCATGGGTATCTCGCCCATGCAACTCAAAACCTTCAGCAACTGGAGCATCAACCTCAACAAAGTCACTTCCCTCTTTTTGCAAGAATCCTAAAGGAAGAGTAACATCAAGGTCAACTCCCTTTGCCTAAGAGAATCCAATAATCTTGTCCTTGTACTCTACAAGACCCCCATCAAGTGCAAGCTTGGAATCATTCCATGATTCCACAATAGGTTTTGAAACTATCTCCATGGCATCTCACCCTACATGCTCTACATATGCCTCCTCGAATCTAGAAGGTTCATCCAACTTCCCACTAGAATCTACAAGTGCCACAAGATCAGCAAGCAAATTGTAATGACCACCCTCTCGCACATCTCTAGCCAAAGTCCTCATACTAGTAAGACTATGTACAATCACTGATAGTGCAACGTTGTCCTTTAAAGCTCTGTGATACAAGAAACTAAATGACAATTTTCCTTCAACCCATAAACAACCAAAACATCATTGATGGAGCCCAATCCTATCACAAGATAATTAACATCATCACCGAATTCCTCATTCAAACCTCCCTCTTGCTCTTGAAGCTTGCTAAAGAGTGTTCTATCATAATTCATGTGTCTCGATGCCCTAATGTCCACACACCATCCAACACATAACACAAAATTAGAAGATAAACAAGAGACACAGAGAAGGTGATCTCACACTGGGATGAACACTCATCCACTCTCGTTGTAACCTATTTGGCCTTCCCCTTCTTCTTCTCTGAACACTAGCTAGCATAATGTATCATCCGATGACACCTAAGACATTTCACCTTACTCAAGTCTTCCTTTCTTAGACTTGAATATTCCTTCTTACCCTTCTTCTCCATCCTCCCAATGAACACTAATTATTCTACTCTTGTCTATTGCATTGAACGAGTCTCCATCTTGATCTCTTCTTACACAAGGTTATCTGAGAGATTCATAAAATCCAACAAAGTCTCATGAGTACAAACACCATGGACAAAAAGCATCCAAGATGGAGCAAGTTTGTTCAAAGCAATGGACACCAACTCCTTATCCTCCACCTTCATCCCTATAACAACCTATTGATCTCTCAACTCTATGACCTTGGTAAGGTAGTTCACCACCATATTTTTCTTACTCATGTGTATGATTAAAAGCTTGTTCCTCAAGGACATATGTTAAGAAACACAAGCACTTTGAAATAAACCAACTAAAGTATCAAACATATCCTTACCGATCTTTTTCTCTACAATGTGAGTGATGAAGTGATCCGGCTCACCACCATATCGATCTTACTCATGTGGAGGATTAAAATCTTGTTCCTCAAGAGCATCTATTAAGAAACACAAGTACTTTGAAATAAACCAACTAAAGTATCAAACATATCCTTACCGATCTTTTTCTCTATAATGTGATTTGTAACATACCCCTAGCACCAAGTTCGGTCACGCCACTGCTAAAACAACCCAACAAAATTTACGATGCCAATTTAAGTCTTCACTGAGACAAACTACACCCGCAACAGGCCTTGTACCATGCACGACAACTATTCCCAACATGTGCACAATGATTCGAGTTTCGCGCTGAAAATCTAGTTACCGTTAGTACAAAAATTGACTAGCGGATATTTTTAAATGCAGAAATAACACACACATCATGACATTCTACCTCATGCACTCGTTCATGCTAATTAAAAATGTAAATGAAATATTTTAGATGTTCACAACATCAGTATACTCACAACATGCAACAATAACCAAAATATATCAAAGTAAAATGCACAACAACTATATAAGCATTTAACATACATAAGAACAACAAATAAGAACACTTATCTTATAAAATATACAACTCATGGTAGAGGACGGACGTTCCTCCCAACCGTAGACTTGTTTTTCCAGTTCTCAACAACAAGTCACCCCTAAGTTGGGGCTATGAATCCACAAGAGACGATGGTCCCTAAGGCTAGCTAATGTCCCCCTCTCAATAGTTAATTTCCCACAATTAATTCAAGTCCACCAACGCTCTTCCCCACAACCTGCAAAACCCAAGGGAAGAGATCCCCCTTCATTGCTCACAATCCCTCAAGCCTTCCCACTCCCCTCCAGGGCTTCGAACATAGGTTGGATAGGAAATCTCTCTGTTGGGAGCTCAGGAATCTACAACTACCTCAAGAAATCACACAGTAGCAAAACACTTGCTTCTCTTGACAATTTCCGAACAAAATGTTGTTCATGAGCCCGTAACCTCTCTTTCCATGAAATTACAGCTCCAAACAACTACCAAACATGTCCACTATAGCTACCTTCAAGCTTCAACACTCAGAACTCTCTTGTTGTCCAAAAATCTCCATGTAAAAACTACTCTGCATGCAAAAACATGAATAATAATTCTACTCTTTCTACCCATATGAATTTTCTCTCTTTCCCTTGCTTGTTTGACTCGCACTCTTCCCCAAGTTGATTGTATTCAACCCCCTTGCTCTCAATAACTATGGGATGTAAGTCTCACACCCACCCTCTTACATGAATTCAATGATTGGGCTCTAGAACACTCAACTAAAAAATGGAATGTTCATAGTAAGGATAATTTAGAAAGAAATGTTTTGGGTTTAATAAACATGGGTAAACTCTCTTCATCTTGGACCACTTCCCTCTCTTGTGGAAATTAAGACCCCAAATATCTATCTGTATCCATCTGCAGCTGGAAATACATTTTATTTATTATATTCAGTATACATCATTTACATATTATATCGCTTGGCCCTCTACCATACATTAGATTTGCAATATGCATCACTAGTTTGGGGTTTGAAAATAAGGATGTCATGGAAAAATGTCTTTTATTGGAAATTTAGAAATTTAGCCTCACATTGGACGTTTCCCAAATATAGTCCTTGTGAACTTGAGCCATAGGGATGATTTGAAATAGTAATTTACAACAAATAGTAGACAATATTTCATCTCACTTCAACACAACACCCTAGGCAACACAAGAGAAATGATACTAAATATATGCCAATGAGTTCCAACCCCTTAGGGCACACTTTTCCAAGCATAAACCAGATCTGAAATCACTTTAATTATTGCAAATTTACATTGATAAATATATTCTATTATCTTCAAGATAGATGTGAAATCACTTACACTTGCAACCCTTAATTATGTCAAATCAGCATGAATAATAAGTGTTGAAAATTACTTAATCATAAAGACAATGAAAACAGAAAATCGAATCTACAATTACATAATTTTGGATAGATGGAAATGAATAATATGTACATACCACAACATTATCACAAATCTAGTACAAATGCTAGCTCTCAAAACCCTAGCAAGGGAAAACCGTAAAAACCCTAGCCACCAATAAAGATCCACAAAAAACTAGCATCAACACCAACAAATCCTCCTTGGCTTCAACACTTGTCTTGCAAGTGTCCAAGATGTCTCCTATTCTCATCCTCAATCAAGCATATCAAGTAGCTCTAGGATTTCCAAAACCCTATCCTTTTTCTCTCACAAGAGCTACAAATAATGCTTCTTTATCCTCTAGGGATTATCCCAAACCCTATATTTTTTGCCTACTTCAAGGTGAAACCATAACCCTAGAAAACCCTTGAACTTCTCCAAGAACCCTAGCATTCCAAAATAAAGAGTGATAATACAATAAAGAGTACAAAAAGAGAGAGAGGCTAGTGCATTACACCCCCCACATCTCTAACACAAGTTGATGAATTAATTGAAAGGATTCTCTCCTTCCTCTATTTATATGAGGTAAGGAGGGCCAACAATATAAAGTGGGACTGAACCTCTACAAGCAACCTAACTCTACACAAGTAGCCTCACAAGTGGAGCACACTCTCTCCAAGAGACACATGTCAAGCTCTAAGATGAAGACATCTACAAGCAAGGCTCCAAGGCATCAACGCTCCATAAGATGTGTCAAATGCTCCTTCACAAGCCTCCTAAGCTCGAACACTCCTCAAAGTCCACCACACCTACATGACCACTTACTCAACCCAAGCGTCCTCAAGTCAAGTACAAGTCTCCATGCAAGCAACCAAGTGTGCTCATGCCATCCAAGATTCAATGCCCTCCTCCAAGATGCCCAACACTCCTCCAAAGCAAAGTGTCCTCCAAGCAGGCAACCAAACCTCACGTGTCGACTACATGAAGAAGTCACCAAGCTCCATAGGTCCCCAAATCTCTAAAGAATAAGCCATATGTACATCCAAACATGGTCTATCAATCAATAAGCAAATGGAATCCATTGTGTCTATGCATCACGAAATAACCAAGGGTCATCCATACACCATGCACCCCACATCACATAAAGCACCCCCAAACATGGTGTAAACACTTTCAAAGTAACCCCAAAATTTAACACAAAGGATGTCCCTTCTCTTCTAGCAATGGAATCCTTCATATTAATACTATACTATTATAATAACCTAAGGTTATAATTTATATATATTTATCTACTTTCTAATTTCTAGAGAAGAGAAGCTTATGCCTCAACACTACAATGTTGATTTGGACAAAGTCATATTCCAATAGCGTCGCTAGATCTCATCACTTCACCTACAATTGTCATCTATTGTTGCAAAAGACAAAGAACTAACAACATCTAAAGCTCATTTCTATGTGGCAATGCATATTACTAAGATAACCTTGTGAATTGTACAATATGGGGCCCAAATAGGTTCAATGGCTTCAAAATGATCAAAGTAATTGGAAGAAAATGTTGAAACATGACCCGTTCCAACTTCTTTATGGCACTCAACGAGTGTAGTAACTGTTATCTCCTCAAATAACACAGTCAAATTTGTTTATTTTAGGTGATAGGAAGTCATTGAAAAAATACATTTCTAAATTTTTTAAGGTTCATTTTTTAGAGCCTTAAGTTTGTAATAAAGTTTGAAAAACATTTGATTTGGTTTTCCCTTCAAAAAAGTCAAAACTCAGGTTTCGGTGGCTAAGCGTCTTTCCAAAAGGGCTTCTAAGCCACCGAAAGTGCAGAAAAGTCTGTTTTTACTGTGCTGAGTCATCATTTTCAAATGATGATTCTGAGCAACTGAAGAATATTTTTGAGAAACGGGAGGAGGTTTTTGTTGCTAACATGTCAAATAACAATAACCTCTCTCATTTTTTCTACAGGTGTCATATATTGGGAGAATCTAATTCATCTCTGAGCCCTAATTTTCAGATCTCGGAATTTCTCTATTTGACACATGTTTTTGAAATGCAGATCCCGGGCAAATGAAAACGAATCTCAAATAAATGTGAGAGGTTTTTTATCACAACAAGCCAATATACAAAAGCCTCTTCCATTTTTTACACAGTGGTTTTGGTTTGATAAATATGGGTAAATCTTTGAGCAACATATTTCCAGAAATTTCTGTCTTTTCCAGCCACCTCACAAATTCGAATTTGAGATAGGAGAAGAGGTTATCAGATCCATCTTTTGAGAATCTGAAACTGCTTGTAAAGGCTATAAAGCCTATCAATTTTAGAGACTAAGGGTTCAACTTTGAGTTCTAAACTCTATTTTTATTGTGATACAAACACTTTCTTTAATATACTCAGCCTGTAAGCTTCTTTCATTGTTATTGTCAGACTTTCTTTTCATTTCTATTCTATGCCTATGAGTTGAAATTTTTTTTTTTTCTCTGTTTAAATGCCCTATGGTAACTGTCATCTTACCTTTGGTTATTAAACAAGAATCATAAGCATCCACTGCTAGTTTGTTGACCCATCGTTTATATGGTTTATGTATGTTCTGGTTAATTGATTGGTTTCTTATTCATCTGATTTACAAACCTATCTGATAATAGCTCTTGAAGGCCTTGTATTGTTTGAATATAACTAGACTGTCTTGAAGATACAATCCAGTGATTTAGACATTCATCTTGATCCAACCCCACACTCATTATTGAGTAAATAATTACAAAAACAGTTAAGTTACCAGGCATCTCTGAGATACAACCTAGGAGAGTTTCCTGGAGTGATAACAAATTGGCGTCGTTGTCGGGGAGAGGAGATTGAAGCTCAGCTTCCTTGGGATACGACAAGATCCAACTTTGATGATAGACAAAGTCTGGACATCATTTGGTTGTAATCATCTATCTGGCGACTCCATGAAGGACGGATTCAGTGGCGATTCCATTGTTCAGAAATTTGTTGGTGATTCCACTGGTATGACATGAATAAGATCTTAGCAAAGAGGTATGCTTTCTGTGATTTTTCAAAGATTGTTGGTTTCCCTAATCCAGCGCCTAGTAGAGATGAATGGGAATGTAGTATTCCCAGATTTCGAGGAGAAGAGTGGGAAGTGCCAGCTGAACACTTGTTGGATTTTCATGACTTTATTCATTGTCTTGAAAGTGTACATGAGGATGTTCAAATTAAGCTTTTCAGGTATTCACTAGAGGGGATTGCTCTTGACTGGTGCCAGTCTCTTCCAATTGCCAGTATCAGTTCGTTGGCAGATTTTCATGTTGTCTTTCATTTGTTTTGCAAAGGCATATTTTCAGCTGACCTTTTATATCCCGAATGTTGTCATGATTTCAATCTATTGAACAAAGATCCAAATATTCATGAAGATCTACTGCAACAGAATATATCTCTCATCATGATTAAGGGATTGTTGATCCACATTATGACAACCATGGTGATGCTTTTGACATTGTATTAAATGCATCTATGCTAGATGGTTGTCATAAAGATCAGACTATTTCTTTTGAAAACTTTAAATATGATGAGCAGATTGACACATCAGCAGAAGAAAGTTATAGATCTGAGTTACAGTCATATGATTTGCAGACAAAGGGGAATTGCAACAAAAATGAGAAGAGAGATGATGAACAAAAAAGTTTAGATCAGCAGTTCATCATGCATGTTTCTCCGACAGAGGTTAAGCACTTTACAACTAATTATGAGATCACTAAAAGCAACCTGCATTAGCAATTCAGTCAATTGGAACAGCAACATGAAGAGGTATTTCGTTGTGTCTTGCATGACCCTATTGTTGATTTTCTGGAATCCATGAGTAGCATAAAGATCAAAATATTCTTGTCAGATGAAAGCTGGTTCTATCATCTGTTCAAACCACATTTATGTTGGTTATACATTCCTTTATTTTTTGAGTTAAGATCAAGAACAGGTTTAGTTAATCAGTTTTTGATATGGCTTCATTGGAAGCATGAGTTTACTTGATTAAGAGGTAGTATAGTTGGTTAGTGTAGGAGTAGGCAGCTAAATAAGCTTTTCATATGAGCAGATAGATTGCTTTCAGTTTTCTTGAATAAGTAGAGAGGCATGTATTTTAGAAGTCATTTCTAGACTACAGATATGTTCTTAGACATACCTAAAAACAGAGTCTCTCAATGAAGATGCCAGTATGCATATGTTATTCAACAATGATAATAACAAGCAAACAACTTGTACCATTCTTGATCCATCAGAAGATATGCATGTTGAATGATCTATGGAGGTCACCTCTTCTGCTTGGAGCCGATGACTGGGAGAACTCTGGATAGGCTGTCATTGGAGAGATTCAACTATGAATCTATTTTTGGCCAATACAACAAACTTTCACTAGTTGATTTAAGCAGGGAAAGTAAGGGCTCGAAAGATAAATTGTGTACAACAGTGTAAGGGGAGCTTCTTCTAAAGATACAAGGTCTACAACAACTTCCACAGCACTGGTATCATTCATTGAAGCTACTCATCAACTCAATTTTATCATACACAATCAGCAGTCAGTTTAACCTACAGGAGATGGGTCTCCTATCTAGTTCATACTCTGTTTTTGGCTTGAAGAAATAAGAGCATGGATGACAGACTTGGATAAGTAGATCTACTTCAGAAATATGATGATATTGAAACTCTTTATGCATATGTTAAGCCTAAATGAATGATCCAAAAGCTTACACATAGTGATATATAAACTAAGAACAGAGACATGGTACGAATGTTGAGTAGTACTATAGTATATAAACATATCCTCATAAGCCTAGAAGAAGAAGATCCCGAGCTGTAAATAAGGATTCAGTTTTGCAATTTTGAAAATTATTCTTCAAATAGTGCTTTCAGTGGCTTAATAGGGCTTTCACAGTCTCCCTTAGCCACCGAAAGCAGAGCTTTTGGTGGCTTACAGGTCATAATTTTGGCTCTCCTAGTCATCGAAAGCACAGAACAGGGCAGAATGCTACTATTTTTGCACAGATCCGAGTTCCCTTGATCTAAATGCCATGAGGACAGTTCCAAATGATAGAATATAATTAAAGTCATCATTATCAAGGTTTTGTTTTGTTTTTGGAGGTGCTTAGTCAAGGTCGATCTCAAACAAGTGATAATAGCAGTGTTAGTTCTAGTCAAGTGCCACCCCCACCTATTCATCCAATGCATGGATTTTTCAACCTATATTTTGCCTCCTAGACCTCTTACTAATCCATATGGAACATTATAAATGGCTATGACTTGACAAGTGGATATCTGAAGCTTGGTGGTACAATTTTTGGAAATGGTTACAGAAAGTTGCAGCAGAGCATGAGGAAACTATAGTAGAGCCAGATCTTCAAGGAGTAGTCCCAGCTGGAAAACAGATAATAGAGTATGCAGATTTGCCTTCACCCACACCTAAAGAAGAGTAGGAGCTGCAAGAGGATGAGGCATCAACCAGCAAGCCCCAATTGTCAAAAATCAATCAACTGCTAAGACAAGTTTATGATCTTGAACTCCTTGACAGAGAAGTTAAGACTAGTAATCAAACTTTGACAGAAAGAGATATTGAGTTGTATGATTCTCACCAAAGGCTTACTAAACAATATGATAAGGTGGAGAAAAGGAACCAAATGTTGATTCTAGGTTGTACAGGAAGATTAGGCTGCTAAGAATCAAAATGATGCCTCCAAGACCTAAGGCAGATATTGCTCTGTTAACCCTAGCAGAAGCAGCCACTAATCTTGTTGATAATCCAGGGGAAGATATCAACTCTGCTGATAACCCAGACTCTGCTCAGACTGTTGAAGCCTCAAAGGAGCAGAAGTGAAGATCAGAAGATGAAAGGAAATACATTTTTGCAATTTTTGAAAGCCAGTTTCAAAACAGAGCTTTCGGTGGCTTAGGCAAGATTTCACAATTGTTTTTAGCCACCGAAAGCAAAGCTTTCGGTAGCTTACAAGTTAAGATTTCTGGCTCTTTAGCCACCGAAAGCACAGAGAAGGGCAAAAAGGCACTCTTTTTGCACATATCTAAGTGTTGTTGTTCCAGTTGGCACGAGAAAGGTTCCTAAGTGATGATCATAATTTAGAGCATCAGTTTTATTGCTCTGTTTCAGTTTTAGAGGTGTCAGCAGCGTGAGGAAGATCAAACTTGTTATCTATTTTTGGCAAAAGATGACTGGTTTTCCAGGGTGGCATTTTCAACCTCATCCATCAGCATCTGAAGATCACTACAGCTGTCGAAGACTATGAAGACTTTCAAGGTAGGCTACAGGTTTGCAGGGGATCATTTCTAAAGGCCAAACGACACCATAGCCCAATGGTAAAGGCTACAAGCAAGTTACAGGTTTGCAGAAGATCAGTTGCACAGGACAAATGACTCCATAGCCCAACAAGAACGGCATTGGAGCTGAGGTTCTTGAAACCAGAACGGCATTGGATTTGAGGTTCTTGAAACCTCGCAAGGAGGCTTTCATCCCCAGAAGGAGCCAGATGTTATCTCCTCAAATAACACAGTCAAATTTGTTTATTTTAGGTGATAGGAAGTCATTGAAAAAATACATTTCTAAATTTTTTAAGGTTCATTTTTTAGAGCCTTAAGTTTGTAATAAAGTTTGAAAAACATTTGATTTGGTTTTCCCTTCAAAAAAGTCAAAACTCAGGTTTCGATGGCTAAACACCTTTCCAAAAGGGCTTCTAAGCCACCGAAAGTGTAGAAAAGTTTGTTTTTACTGTGTTGAGTCATCATTTTCAAATGATGATTATGAGCAACTGAAGAATCCTTTTGAGAAACGGGAGGAGGTTTTTGTTGCTAACATGTCAAAGAACAATAACCTCTCTCATTTTTCCTACATGTGTCATATATTGGGAGAATCGAATTCATCTCTGAGCCCTAATTTTCGGATCTCAGAATTTCCCTGTTTGACACATGTTTTTGAAATGCAGATCCCGGGAAAATGAAAACGAATATCAAATAACTGAGAGAGGTTTTTTCTCACAACAAACCAATCTACAAAATCCTCTTCCATTTTTTACACAGTGGTTTTGGTTTGATAGATATGGGTATATCTTTGAGCAGCATATTTCCAGAAATTTCTATCTTTTCCAACCACCTCACAAATTTGAATTTGAGATAGGAGAAGAGGTTATTAGATCCATCTTTTGAGGATCTGAAACTACTTGTAAAGGCTATAAAGCCTATCAATTTTAGAGACTAAGGGTTCGACTTTGAGTTCTAAACTCTACTGTTATTGTGATACATACACTTTCTTTAATATACTTAGCCTGCAAGCTTCTTTCATTGTTATTGTCAAAGTTTCTTTTCAATTCTATTCTATGCCTATGAGTTGAAATTATTTATGTCTCTATTTAAATGCCTATGGTAACTGTCATCTTATCTTTGATTATTAAACAAGAATCATAAGCATCCACTGCTAGTTTGTTGACCCATCGTTTATATGGTTTATGTATGTTCTGGTTAATTGATTGGTTTCTTATTCATCTGATTTACAAACCTATATGATAATAGCTCTTGAAGGCCTTGTACTGTTTGAATATAACTAGACTATCTTGAAGATACAATCCAATGATTTAGACATTCATCTTGATCCAACCCCACACCCATTATTGAGTAAATAATTGCAAAAACAGTTAAGTTACCAGGCATCTCTGAGATACAACCTAGGAGAGTTTCCTGGAGTGATAACAGTAACCACAACGGTCATCTTTTTCCATGGTATGTCATTACCAGTACTTTCCCACATCTTCATCATTGCAATCATAAAATTCCCTACAACAACAATGTATTGTTTATATGAATAAAACTTGAATGAATGAAGATCTAAGTTAATTTAGGTTGAAAAGAGTGTGTGTGTGTGTGTGTGTGTGTGTGTGTGTGTATAAATGATAATGACCTACAAAATGTCTTCTAAACTCCCAATACTTTCTTTGTTATCCTCCATTAGCATGGCTTAAAGAAGGCAACACCATTGTTTTCCAAAAATCCTAGACCAAGTTATCCACCTCCAATAACCAGAACTCCAAATTCATCTATGACACAAAGAACAAGGCAAAGGTATCATATCTCCTAGACTTTCCAAGGGCTAGGTAGAGGCTCAAGCTCTTCAAAGAGGATTTGAAGGAAGAAGGTAGTTTCGATCTTGCAATCAACCAAGTTAAGTAAAGTATCGCCGCTTCAATTTCCCCCAAACATATTGCCATTCACATATCTATGTCGAGGTATCAAGTCCAAGCCAAAGTCTATTGTGAGGAGCATACACAAAGCTCACAAACGAGTGAGAAATGGCAATAATGGCTCCTAAACATGCATGGACCAACATCCAAGGTGACAAGTGTAAGAGAAATGTCAATTTCTATATAAAATAAAAATTATTTAAAGCTCATATTGTTAATGAAGGAAAATATGTTTAATTAGAAAATTATAAAACTTGGGGCAGTGCACATATCAAATCAGAAAAACATTGGTTATCAGACACTGCATGGGGGGACTAATGGTGGTCAATGAAGATTGACCACAAAACTGATTTGTATATTTCCCTACAAAGTAGGGACTAATTATGTAGATCCTTCTTTATCAAATACACAATGCTACAAAAGATGATTTTGAACATATATTTTGGCATTGCCTAGGCAAGAGGCCAATGGTCATATCTCTTGGATTGTTAACTTGAAATAGGTAACAACGAAGCTAGGTTATATAAGAACTTGTCTTGGCAACTTCCTATGTTCACAAGATTGGGACAAATAAAAAAATATGGTTACCACATGGCCAAGCTTAAAACTCCTTTCTATTTATGATTAAAGCCTACGTTCACATAATCCATTAAGAAATATCAATATAATGTCAATAAAACATTTCTCTAATTTCATGCAAAAAGGAAAAAATCCATGGAATTTGACATAAGTAGAGTAGGTAAAGTGCAAACATCTTCCAACATCTAGGTCCAACCTTCCAAAAAAAAATAGTTATGATTGGTGACATGCTTAAATATGACAACCTTGATCCATAAAAACAAAGATCCTCTTGACTACTCCACCTACGAGATTCAATTTCTGCCCTCTTTAATCATGATGAGGTCACCTGAAAGACTATTGATTAGACCACCCTTGAAACATTACTAATTGCCTTCCTTGCCTTCCTCATTACTATTTAGATTTCCCTGAAAGAAGTAATCTTTATCATACCAGATTTAGCAAATGATGACCAACTCATATAAACAATGATAAAGGATGGTGGAAATCAATGAGGTGATGTGCACCATTTAAGCATAAAGGAAAGTAATTAAATTCAAAGGGGAAGAAGAGAGCCATGTAAGGGGAAGAATTTCAAAGGATATTTAAGAGTTGTGCATAATGAAATAAAGAGGTTAGAGGTTTTAATGGAGAATAATTGTTGCCTTTTGATTGACGTGGGGATTAATAATGGGTAGATTATATAAAATTGGCATGCAACTGAGTCATATTCAATGATGGGGTGTACAAAGAGTATTTAAATGAGAGAATTGAATAAAAACCTTAAATTGGGAGAGCTTAGATTGCATGAACTTGTGAATTTATAAGCTAAATTTACCATCATTATTCAATAAAAATAATTAATATAAATATTTTTTAAATTAAAAACATAAAAATTGTAAGAGTATAAAGTTTCATAATATCCTTAAACCTTTGATAAGGTTAGCCAATTATATGCAAATTACTCGATAGGCTTTACCAACTTCATGCAAATTACCTAATTAGAAGAAGTAATCCTTCATATCAACATTTTTAACATTTTTAAGTCACTGTAAAATTAATTATTGATTTAATTAAACACTGATGTATGGTGCATTCTACAATGCACAATTATTAATTTAATTAAACAATATTTATGTATGTATGGTGCATTATACAATGCGCATATGGTGGAGATAGAGTAAAACTAATAAAGATCATAATTATTTTTTTACTTCCATTTAATATTCAAAACAAAGAGTTCACCCAAAAATTAAATTAAATCAAATCTCAATTATTAAAGTAGTAAAAGATATTAAATCTTCAATGGTTCAAACTTTATTGAAGTTGCAAAAATTTGAAAATTGATCCCTGCATTAACATGATAAATCTAAACTTAAAATAAATTTGTATTAACTATTGTCTTAATCTAAATACATTAAACCCCGAATGGGGTGCCACTTGTCCAAAAGAGTACATGCGGAGTAAATCACTTAATGGTGACCACAGGCGCCATCACTCCACAGCATATCTGAGTAATGGCTCGCTCCAGCAACCTTTCGATGAAGAGCCCGTTCGCGCGAGAGACAGGTACCAAGCTGCAGCGCACTAGCGTTCCTGCGTTAATGGCGTTAATGTTTGGCATGATGAAGGTTTTAATGGTGATAGAATATATGGACGGAGGGCACTTTCACTCCGCTCAATTCATTCCGCTTGCACAGTCTTGCCTACCCCAAGCTCGCAGGCAGGAACTGATATCCACTGCCCTGCTAACATCGCTCTGTCCCACACTCGAACAGGAGAAGTGGGTCATCATGCCTAGGCTTCGAGGCACACCGCGTCGCGGAGCAGCCTGGTACAGGGCCGCTTCTCGCAGGAAATACCTCCAGCGTTTCGAGAAGGTTCTCGCATTGGCTTCCACTCGACGGAAAAAGCGCGCACGGCGACCAGCCATGGCAA
>JASDQU010100982.1:108380-119086 GCA_032191745.1 Picea mariana
GGCATGTTTACAGGAAGAGTGGACTTGTCATTGATGGCAAGAACAACAGTGAGGATGGCACTGGTAAGAACAACAGTGAGGATGGCATATTGGCAGAAATGATGGAAAACGGGAAAGCAGAAAATGAGAAAGCTCAGGATAGATAGCATTATGAGACGCGCAGACGAGATCCCATACATCAAGTCTTGCAGAAGTATCAAAGGTCATGGCCTTTGACACTTAGAGATTTGAGAAAGCCAAAGCTCAAAAGGAGGAGTGACAGTGACCATTGGATCAAGCACTGTGAATGATCTGGGTCGTCAAATCAGAGTCCAGACAGGAGGAGCGCGCAAAGGAGGAGATTAGACCTCAATCGTTGATCTGACGCTCACAAATATTAGGAAGGCAAGAGGAAAATACCCGAGGGTCTGGAAGTCGCAGCAATCTTAGCCGTTCATCTGGGAAGGACACATGGCAACCAATAAAGCAAATTCGCAGAATCACAAATTGAAAGAACTACGTCAAGCAGTCCGCAGACATCACAAAGTCTGAGTTCACGATATTGATCACAGCTGTTGGATAGAGGAATGTCATGGGTCATTGATCTGGAAAAGCGGAAAATCGAGAATCGAGAGTTGGAAGAGTCAAGGTTGGCTCACGTTCAAACACCCGACATGCGAGGTCATGATTTGATCTCAGTCATTGATCGAGGTAGCATTGTGGATCGTTGATCTAACACTGCAAACTAAGTTAGCGAGCTCACGAAATGTGAAGTGCTCGAATGTTTGGCCCGTGGTCATAGCCATGGTCACATCGGCAAAGGTTAAGGGAATATCTAGCATGTTTCTAAGCTCCACTTCACAGATCGTGAGTTGGGAGAATCAAGGAAACTCACAGCAGGAGTTCACGAGACATGAAGTCATGAAGCACCCAGGAGGTTAAGCCCCAGGTCAGAGTTGGAGGTCACATCGTCGGAGGATTAAGGGAGGAGCTAGCATGTTGCTAGGCTCCACATTGAAGATCGTTGAGATTGTGAAGCACCCTTTTGATTAGCAAGTGGTCACAACCAGTGGTCACATCAATGAAGGTTAAGGGAGGAGCTAGCATGTCGCTAGGNCATCGTTGGAGGATTAAGGGAGGAGCTAGCATGTTGCTAGGCTCCACATTGAAGATCGTTGAGATTGTGAAGCACCCTTTTGATTAGCAAGTGGTCACAACCAGTGGTCACATCAATGAAGGTTAAGGGAGGAGCTAGCATGTCGCTAGGCTCAATTTTGGATATCACGAGTTGGGAGAATTGAGGAAACTCGCAGCTAGAACACCTGAAATGTGAAGTCGTGAAGCTCCTGTTGGTTAGGCGTGTGGTTACTGCCGATGGTCATGTGGAAGGAAGGGGATTAGCCAGAAAAGCTAGCGCCCACTGTGTAGTTTTCTTCGAAAGGGAAAAGGCGCCAAAGGGATGAATGAACAGAGGTTTTCTCAGTAACTGTCAGAATGGAGTGATTGCATATGCCAGAGAATTCGAAGATATTTAGGGTGAACGCCAGAGGAGCTGAAGAGTCTCGAGAGATCTGCCATTGGAATGACGACTCATCATAGAGACGATTGACAGATGGAAAAGAGTCGAAGACTGTAACTTCCAGAGAAGCCAATGAATCTCAGGATAATGGCAGCTAGTGAAGAATAGATTGAGGTTAACTGTGAGAGAGGACGTAGAGTTGTAATGATGTTCACATAGAAAACTTGTCATGAGAAAGGCATGCAGAATAGAGGAGAGTTAGATTCTTTCTCCATGGTGATGCATGTGGGAAGGATGAGACGTAGTGCATAATCAGAAAGGGAGATCTGTGGTGCGAAACAGAGCATGCAGAGGCAGCACTGAGCATAAAAGGCAGAAGAGAAGTTGAACAGTGTTGGGCGTGGAGCATAGGAAGAAAAGATTAGAGCATAGAAGTTGAATGATGGATATCTGAGAGAACAACAGAAAACTCAAGAATATGCGAGCAGGAAGACACCGATGCAAGCAGAGAAGAGCAGTGTAGCAGAACAGTGATGAGACTGGTAAGCCATTGACAAACACAATATCACTGTAATAAGTTTTTGTAATGAAGTTTTATAATCAGGGTGGTAGGGAGGTGCTAGGGAGGACGGTTGTCCTCAGAGTTTCAAGTGGGTGCTTGAACACAGGGAGTTATAGCTTCCATCTGGTTGCAACCAAAGAAACCAAGGTGGTGCAAGGGAGAACTATTGTTCTCTATTATGCAGGTTGGTGCCTTTGTGACTAGAAGTTGGTGCTTCCATCCAGTTGGTGCTGGAACACTCAGGGAGTTGGTGCTTCCCTCTAGTAGGTGTTAGAGAAAGCAGAGAGTTGGTGCTCTCAGCAAGTTGCAGCTTGCAAAATAGAGCTGGTAGCCTCACAATGAGTTGGTGCTCATAAGAATGATAATGTACAGAAAATAAATAATACTTATCATATCAAGAAGAAGAGGTTTTCTCCCTTTATGGGTTTCCTCAGGAATATCTGTCTCTGTGTGCTTCATGTGTGTGATTGATGATGAATACTCTATTGCTTACTTCCCTGCATTATTGTGAACTCATTGAGTGTTCTGTAATGAGATTAAAATGGTTATAATTGTTTAATCACAGTAACAACTGATTCACCCCCCCTCTCAGTTGTCCAACATACACAACATTGACAATAGTTGCATATTTGGATCAAATCCAAATGTAATGACTTTCAAATTTGACAATTTGGAAGTCTGTTGAAGTCCTTACTAGGTCATTCCTTGCTATTGATCTTGAATAGCATTTGTCTTAGTCACTTTATGCTAGTACATATATATTTAAAATACTAATTTAAAATTTATCTCGATAGGCATTGAAAACATATCCCTGACTAAAATTTTCCATAAACAGAACACATTTATCAAACCTTTTTGACATTTAGAAAATATGGATATAGACAATATTTAGCCACACTTATCACGTAATAAGTATCATTGTCCCAAAGATATGATCATATTCTTGTATTATGTTTTCTATATTATATGTCTATTATATTGTGTTTACTAATGTTTTCTATTATACTCTATTCATCAATGCATCTATGTACTATGTCAACTTAACCACTATAACTTGCCTGATGCAAACAAGCACAAATGCAAAGATATTTGTGGTGTTCTTGCTCTTCTATTGATTTCACTTCAAAAGCATCAATAAGTCAACACAGTTCTTCCTTGCTTGGTCATGCTCTTATGTGACAAGAATTTGAAAATAACTTAAAAATCCTCTTGTCTTCCATCTTATTTGTCTTGTGCTATCTAGTAATAACCCCCATCATAATGAGGGGGAGCAAGACTAACTTAAAGTATCAAAAGCATAGTCATTTGATCATTTTTCCTTTAATAAAATTTAGTTTAATGTTTGAATAACTTTTATCTTAATAAATTATCCTTTAATCTTCCTTTGCTTTCATATTTTTACAATAATAGTTTATTATTAAATTCCATTATCCTCATTTTGATGTGACACATCCCTTCCCATTGTAAAAACAATCTTTTTAATCTTGCAAAATACTATTTATTCTCTTGTCTTAAGAAGTTGATTAGCCTTGCCTTTGCAATTACAATTAACAACCACCACCTACATTAGATATAATGATATTGGACACAAGAATGTAAATGCACATTGATTGAATTCTCTATATAGTCACTTTGGTGAACATCTATACTATTCAATAGTAATTGGTAATATAAACTTATTCCCTACAATAGTTTCAATATTTTATATTTTGCCACAATGAACTTACATTATGTATCTCCATCTATGTATATATCTAATATCACGTGTCTTGTTCAATCTTTGATATTATACCAAAGAAAAATATCTATGCCCTTTTCCTATGAAACGTCCTTAGTTCCTTTTATATCCTTGGGAAATCATGTATCCAATTCACCATAATTGTTTGTTTGATGCTCTAAAAATATCAAATATAGAAATATTTTCAATAAACATGTGTTATTGTCATAGTCTTTAGCAATGCATAATTACTTTTCATTTTCAAACTTGCCTGGCATATCACGAAGCAATTTTATCATGCATCTACAATCAACATTCATGTAGTGTATAATATACTATATGCGCATACGTATTGCATAGTTTATCTACATACCAAAAAAAGAATGTAAATATGCAAGGTGTATATTGATATGAAAAAAAAAAAAATTATATATATATATATATATATATATATACTTTCCTTTTACATGCTAAATGTTCAAATCTTTAAACTAGGAGAAGTTGGACAAGTGAAGGAAGTATTGGCACTGAAGCATCGCAAACAACACAAGAACAACAAATTCATAGGTAAATACATATAGATTGTTTGTCCATTATTTTTAGAAAATAAATGTGTTTCCTGGTATTTCTATGATGTAGTTCTAATGTAAATGTCATATGCAATTATCATTTTCAACTGACAAGAAACAACGGAAAGCACAACCAAAGAAACCAACATAGCACAAAAACAACTTAAAAAGTATGTATATAAAAAAATGTAGTTGATACGGTGCATTTAAATTGTGTAGTTATGAAACAAAGGTATATAAACTATAACTTGTATTACTTATTTTATGCATTTATTGTATGTAGGCCTAGATATACTGCTTCTACTATAATATCCATTGAACACTTGAACGGACGTAGAACTGGATAGGTTTTTGTTGGAGACATAATGACCATATATAATACATATCTGGACAAAACAAATAAGTCACGTAGAATTTTGTGTGCTGACATGACAGATGACAAAGGCATGATGACAATTACATTGATTATTCCTACACATCGTATTCAAAAACATGAACAAAAGATCTTACCTGGCAATGGACTATCCATTGCTCATTTTAAATTTTTTCCAAAAACTAACTATGATCGTGGTGGTTGTGCTCATATTATATCACTAGATGAATTCAATGTTGTAGAAACAATTATTGTTGTTTGCAAAGAGTACAACTTCATACCAGACACAACAATTAAACAATTTGCAGAAAATACAACTTCCTACCCAATTGGGACAATTGGAGCTGTTGTGACAGTTGCAAAAAAGGTAGGGATGCAGTACATTTTACATATAAAAGATGACAACTCAGAAAATGACAAAGCAACGGTACAACTTTCATATTTAGTTCTTTTACTTTTTAATTTATATATCCTTAATAATATCACATAATTACCATGATGTTTCATGTTACAACTTCAATTGTTCGAAACATATGCACATTTGTTTTACATCAATCGAACAACAATTACAAAACAAAGAATTTCATGTCTTGTTGTTCAAGAACATTACAAAGAGAAAATATGTAAAAGAAAAGATATTATGCACAACACAATCAACATTTATAACAGTGCTCAAAATAGAAGCAACACAATGTTTGAAGAAAATAACTAGCTCAACAAATGTTGTAAGTATATAGATGTATACTTGCATTTAGAAACTTCATACATATGATTATTTTAAAAACATATGTATTATGTTGTTTTATTGTTAACTACAATATTATATAAACATGTTGAAGGTACACTGAAAATAACAAATGCGTATTCAACTCCTTTTGAACCTATATGTGCCATTTGCAATTATCCAGCCAGTGCATCTGCATCAATAGAAGATACAACAATTGATTGCGTGAAATGCAACCAAAAATGTCATTTTCTTTATAGACACTGCATAAATGCTATTATTATAAGCATTAACAATAGTGTTGTGCAATGCATCATTAGAGAACCTATATTGCAAAAACTACTTCCTGATCTGATACAAATGCCATATGAAATATATCTTCAGAAAAAACTAGACATTGTTTATATGCTACGTGACCTCCAAGTTCACAACAAATTTACACTAAATGAAGACAATATAGTATTGCAAATAGGATGAATAAAGAGGTAAATAACATAAATTTGCTTACGCTAAAAAAAACTTAAATTATTGATTTTATATATTGATCAATGATATGGAAAATTATTCTATTCTGACTTATTTCTCTTTATTTTTTCAGGTTCTCTTATACTCCCCTATAAAGAAAAAATCAACAACTAAAAAATCAACAACCTCAACCAAGTCTAGGGAATCTATGAAGTTTTATGTTTTGTTCATGGCTTCTCATGATTGAGGGTCATTTATGGAGGCTAGCAATATAGTTGAGAATATTCCTTTGCAACATTTTCGAATACTGGGTAATGTTTTTGGCCACTTGAAACTAATAGTGATGAAGAATTTGTAAATCCCACATTGCATATGACTCATAGGAAGCTTGCACTTAAGATTTTAATCTTATTATGTTCTAATGTACTTTAAATGTGCCTTTTTGTTAGCACGAAACTAAGACTATTTCAGTCGTGTCGTATTTTGGGCATCTCAGATCTTAATCTTATTTTGAACCATGTTATTTTCAATCGCATATGATCTTAGTCTTATGATCTTGTTATTTTGTAGTTGATGGTATTCACCAGTTTAGGTACTTTACTCACTTCTGTAAAATGATTAGTAGTGAATTGAAATTGCAACTATCATGGTCCTAATCGATTCCAGATTTAATGTTCCATTTATTTGATTGCCAAATATTTCTAATTACTTTTAGTGCAATTAATTTTAGCTAACATAGTTGTATGTACACTTATTCCATATGTCATTTTGGTAAATTTCTAAACATTTTCTGAGTGCAATAATATCTTAAACGTCTTATTTTGACAAATATGTTTTTAAGGTTTCTTTTTATACTTGTCCCTAATGCAATATTTATAACTAATATTGCATTGTCTATCTGCTTCAACCTTTGCTTAAATCCACTTTTATACTTGTCAATGTTTTAGACTGTTGAGATATTAGGAATAACAAATTTTATTTATCTATAATGCTATTGGATCATTTTTTTTTAGTTTTATTGTAGAAATGATGGCAGATTCTCATGTGAACATAATTTTCTCTCTAATACAATGTATAATTAAGACAACACAGAGTATTGAAAGCATTTTAATACAAGGACTAGTTCCTTGTTTCAATTGGACTGTACATATCTCAAGACATCTCCAATTTAAATACATTTATTTATTTTAAAGAATAGCATAAAAGTGAAAGTCCTCTTTTTTTAGTCCCTGCCGAAGGCGTAGAGGGACTATAGCGATCAATAATTCGTTGACTTTATATTAGTTTGTCGTTTGACATACAAAACATACAAAACCAAAAGCATTATTTTTAATATAATAAAAAAACCCATATATGAATTATATGTTGCCATATCCAAAGTTTTATCATGTACGGTACTTTTTTTTATTTGTACTAATCATGTTGAAATGTTGAGATATCCAAAGTTTATAGTGATCGATAATTCCAAAGTTTATAACCTTCTATTGTTCGAACTACAGAACTAAAAACATTATTTATTTATTATTACTCCTTTGTATTTGTATTGAAATGTTTGCATTTCGTTGACAATTTTTTTAGGTGCTTGAATAGGCTTGACAACTTAAATGTTTACATGACAAGAGGTCCTCAAACATGCCTGACAATTTAAATGTTTGCATACGGCGAGGCCCTTAGACAGCCTGATAGCCTTAAATGTTTATCTAAATAGGCTTCTTAGAGTAAATTTTTCCTCGAAGTTTTCCATACAATGTTGCAGTGAATTTGGACAATATTGTTGTCCACCGCCAGTTGAATAGGCATTCTATGTTTCATACTTATTCTAGGCTTAGAATGCAATTTCGTCATCGTTGAAGCTATATACATTGTTTACTGCTTTGGTGGGTGCTTCTTCTTTGTTGGTTCGTCGGTTACTGCTTGTTGTTGTTGTTTGGTTCACAATTCAACCTGTGCTTCTGCCTTTCATCGTTTCAGAGTAAGTTTCCATGCCATAATTTGATTTTCTATTCCTTCTTTGTTGTTCAGTGTTTGCAGTTTGCGAGTAAGAATATTTGCTTATTTCTACTGGTGTGCTCGTCATATGTTTCTGGTTCCTTCTGTGCTTCAGCTGCAGTTTCATAATCTTTGGAGATACATATGTTGTTTACTGGTTCGGTGGTTGTTACTTGTTCGTTGGTTCGTCAGTTGCTGGTTGTTTTTGTTTGGCTCAAGTTTACGATTTTGGGGCCCTGGGGCTGCAGTTGGGCCTGTTCGTGCTTTCTCACTGGTTTTGTGCTTGTTGTTTTCTTTTCTTTACTTCGGCTTTGCAGGGTTGGGGTCCTGCGCCGGTAATTGGAGTTGTTTTATTTTTTTTATTTTTTTTTTGGGGGGTGCTTTACGGTGTTCAGACCCTGCACCCACGAGTGGACATGCGGTTGTGTTATTTGTAGTGTCTGGCAAGGTCGAGATCTATTCTGCTATAAAATTTTCTTGATACTTCATTGTTGACATGATAGAAAATAGTGGCATAAAAAATAATTGGACAACTACGTGTGCAATTGCAATATCCGTCGTTTTTTTGTTAAAATAAAACATGTGCAAGTTGCACTTATAAACCATGTATGGTGGAATGTGCCCATATTACAATACATGTTCTTTATCCTCTACACAGACTGGTGTGACCACGATACAATTTGTCTTGTACTTGAGATATGATATGTACAACAAAGATACTGCAAAATTATATTTCCATGTCTGGAAGCATATCTGGATACTTTAGCATGGAAAACCAAAATCGTTTAGCTATGGCTATGCAATTTCTTAATATTTTGTGGATTGTAATATATTTTGGGTAGGGAAAAACTTTATATATTTACAACCATGGATGCAGAAAAGAAAAGGTTCATGTTTCTGCCTATCTTTTATTCTATTCATTGATTCTCATTTACTGTATGTACATATTACTTGTTCTCCGGTGCATACCAACTTCCATTCATGTTCATTGTATTTTGTGCGTTCCCACATTCAAACAAATAGAATAGCTGGAGAAAACTACGGAGTCTTGACTGCAGCGGTGGAAGAGGAGATACAAAGGTACATGCGTGTACTGTTATTTCATATTCCATTGTTTTGTATTTCATTTATTGTCTATATATGTGTTCACCTAGTTTATTGTATGTAGATGTTGCATACCTTCCTACATAATAACTTATCTTCATTACATGTCTTCCTACATACTAACTTCCTTCATGTCCATTCTATTTTTCCTGCATTGCTACATTTAAACAAACTGAATGGTTGGAGAGGATGATGGACTCTTTGGCGTGAATGTAGACGAGGAGTTACAGAGGTGCATACATGTACTCTTATTTCATATTCCAGTGTTGAGTATTTCATTTATTATCTGTGTATTTGTTGTGCTTGTTCTATTGCTTTGCACCTTTTTTTGTTGTATGTATATACTACGTATATTTCTGATTATTCTCATGTGAATCGTATTCTGTTTGTTGTTACATTGAAATAAATAGAACTGTTTTTTCTTTCTTTTACATGTCTTTCTTCATACTAACTTGCCTTCATGTTCATTGTATATTCGACATTGCTACCTTGGAAGAAACAGATTGGTTGGACAGGAAGATGAATTCTTCTATGCAACAGCAGAGGGTTCTGTGGTACAATATTCGAAAAGGTATACCAATTGTGCTAGTAAATTAAATATACAAAGCGGGTGGGGGCATATAATATTAGACTAGAAAACGATGATTTGGCAACAATGGGCCTTTGTGCCCTCCCCATTTCTACTTTTTCCATTTTCTATTATCCCTTTTGCTTTCTAATTGCTCTTCTTAGTCGTCTTTCTGAAAATGCCTTGGTGCGCGGGTTGGCGGACTCACAGGTTCACACTTATGGTCATGCTTATACCTTATTCCGTACTTACCCATTTTGTCGATTGCGAGTGTCAGGCTGGCGGGTTCAAGGTTGTGCCCCTGGCTTCCGAGGTTTCGCGATATACAGATGGGTCATCGTGCCCCGCCATCACGCCCTATTTACTGTTACACATTTTTTCAGTCAAAAAATCTGAGGCATACAATTTGACCCTCGAGTCCTCATGTTTCCTGAGTATCCCTTAACACCCTATTTCATATTCCATCTCCTTCCACCCTGCATGTGACATTAAGAACTATTGTGGAAAATATACAATGCATATGCTTTCTTATTCCTTCTAATGTTCATCTACACATGCTTGCATCAGAAAAAGTTGGACTAGTGACATGGCCATGAGCAGTGAGTCATCCTAGACATCAGCAGATCGACAAGGCCAAAGGTAAAGATGCATACATTATGTTCCTAGTATGTTTACCAAACAAATATCCTCAACTATTTATTCATATATGGCATGGTGAATATGTTGATGTCATCTACAATACATGCTTTGCAGTTCACAAGAAGTATCAACAAGTACAAGTGAGACGTCAAACATAGCGCAGGTTCTGTGGACTAAGAGGTGTGGTTGCAAAACTCTGGCTCCATAGTTCATCCAAGCTGTGCATCTACTTGTAAATTTATGCTAGGAAAAAAAGAAAACAAAAAAATAAATGCACACTACCATTCACTTTACTTTTCCTGTTCAAAAATTGTCACCAGGTCTAAACTTGTAGCACCAAAACTACTATTAATAAAGGGATTGAACAACCACCAAATTGGACAAGTGTTCATCGGGGACATAATGGTCATCTATATAACCTACTTGGACAAGGAAAACAAAACTAGAACCATTATGCATGCCGACATGACAGACAAGGAGGCCATGATGATAGTCACA
>JASDQU010100982.1:128585-150601 GCA_032191745.1 Picea mariana
GCTGCGCAGCATGCTTGATGACCTGAACTTTCGAGTGGCGAGCACGAACCAAAGAATTGACATGCTTCTCAGTGCACTCTCGACAACGGCACCCAAGCAGCAATGTCCCACCTGCGCAAAGGAGTTCTGGATCCCAGCTGGATGGCGCCAAGCGGACTACAAGCGAGCGAGCCCTAGTCCTGGTTAGGTTTTTTTCCTGTTATGTCATATCACCCCAGTAGATATATAGCACTCCTGCATGTTAGTAAGGAGAACTCTTCTAAGAATAAATGGCATTGCCACCCTGGTTTCCCTCGGGCAGGGTGGGCAAAGGAAGTTTTGTTAAATATTTGACAAATGACATCAGGAACCCAGCTGTCCTGGTTTCCTAATCAGGGAGGACAGCTGGAGCTTCCACATACACCACAGTTTTCTGATAATATAGAAGGCACCACCTCTTTATTTACAAAAAAAACACAGAAATAATAAAAAAAAAAAAAAAAAAATACATTAAAAAAAGTCGAGTATAAGTGTTCTGTGAATTCACTCTTTTTCAACTACTCCAAAGAACATAAAAATAATATCATTTAGTTGAACTTGGAAATCCAACAAGAATTCTTTTAAGTTGGTAGAATTGTAGATGTTAAATGTAAACATTGTGCAATCCAATTGCAATAAAAACATTCAAGGTGTTGAATTTATTTCTACATTTAAAATAACAATTTTATCAATTCAAAATTACAATTTTGACAAAAATTACATTATCAAATTTTAGTGATAGCAATTCTAGTAATAGCAAAACTGAAGTTCAAATTCATAAAATGTTTAACCTTCTCTCCCAAAATTATCAATTCAAAATTACAATTTTGACAAAGATTACATTCTCAAATTCAGGTGATAGTGGTAGCAAAACTGAAATTCAAATTCATAAAATGTTTAACCTTCTCTCAAAACAATACAATATGAGGAAAAACCTGATTTTTTAATCTAAAATCCAGCAAAAAAATCATTTTGGATTTGACATAAAACAATACAATATAAGGAAAAACCTGATTTTTTAATCTAAAATCCAGCAAAAAAATCATTTTGGATTTTACATAATTACAGATATCAGATATTAAAATTGTTCAATCCAATTGTAATAGAGGTATTCAATCCAATTTTAAATAGATACTACAACAAGATTTACATTATCCAAGTACAAGTTAAGTTTGCCAAGTTTTTTAACACTTACAGTTTGCCAAGTTTTTTAACACTTATATGTTATTAATCATAAGCAATGTCTCATTTTTCTATTTTTACAGGTTTACACTTCTATGGTTTTTTTTTGTCTCATTCAACTCACATCACCATGTTCCGCTGAACCGCAGACTAAAGAAAGATGGAGCAACACTCAAGAGAAGAGGGATAACATCTAATATAGGTGATTGGTGACGTAAAGAGTCATGGTTAATATACCACTATAAATAATCTTTCTTTTGGATGTGTGGTGACATAAAGAATCGAGGTTAATATACTATAAATAATCTTTCCTTTGATATATCGTTTTCAAAGTTGTAGAACAGGATATTGTTATACACTAAATATCCACTGGGAAAAAAATTTTAAATCACAAACCCAAAAACATAATATCATTTTTTTAAATGACTTGTTATTGCTAAGTATATTTTCACGAAACTATACATGCTTTTCAAAACATCATTTTTGAAAATGACTTGTTATTGCTAAGTATATTCTCACGAAACTATAAATGCTTTTCAAATGATTTGTTGTTGCTAAGTATATTTTCACGAAACCATAAATGCTTTTCAATTGTAAATTTTGAACCACGCTTTCATTTGCCTTTTCAAGATAAAAGGCAAATGTAATAAAGAACCAGTCATAACAAAACAATTGTGCATATATATAAACAAGCACTCGTGAAACATCAAGAAAAAAGACGTAAATATATTTTAGAGTTCATATTCAAATATATATATATATATATATATATATATATAGAACCAAGTCTAGACAAGCATCCATGAAACATCAAAAACACAAAAACAAAAACAAGAAGGGCCACTCAAAAACACCATTATTATACTTGAAATGTGGAGTGCAGACTCCAATTGATTAGATTTACATACAACTCAATTATATAAAAACACACTACTAAAATACAAAAAAAGCAACAAAATTGACACTGATATAGTATGTACGACAGTAATATTGACAGAAATAGAGAAATTGCATACACGGTAAATCTATGAAACAAACAGAAGATAAACAATCAAATTGCAAAATAACAAATATCAAATAGCTTCCCAAATTATTTCTATTGAAAAATTCTCAGAAGATGCATGTTTCTTATGCAGGTTAACAAATTCATTCGAACAAGCCCCCCTTTCAAAAGAGACCTGATATAAATCAACTTCAGTCTGTTCCAAAATATTTTGGACATCCAATACAATTGAGCAGCATGTTATAATTTCTCCCTAAGCTAGTAACAGAATTTGAATTGTTGTTAGCACCTCTACCCCAACTGACTTCCAGCTAATGTGTATCGCCTACAACTCATCCTGAAAGAGAAACATGAATGTATATCAGAGACCCAGTATAGCCACTTTTTTAAATTTAATTGAAACCTACATCTTACATAGATCGATCAAGAACAAAAAGGGTCATAGACCATCATAAACTTACATGCTCTTCATTATCCTCCTCTTCTTCTGGCTCTTCAGTCTCATCCTGTTAGAAAAATACATGATACAGGAATTCAATTCATGTTACACTTTAATAGAGATATCAAGAAACAGCTTGATATTCCTACTTACGACCTCTACAATCAAACTAGTTTTCTTATAAAGGGAACTTCACATCTGATGGCTTGATATAATTGAAATACAAGAAAATGGTTTCAAAACTTACAGTTGTATCCTCATCCTCCTCATCCTTAGATTCCTCCTGAGTATGTTCAGAGGCAACAATCAGTGCAATGAAATCAACTGAACTATATTACTAGTTAAGTAGTAAATAATTAATGAGTGCCCAGGGGGAAATGAAGTTTTGGGCTATGAGGAAGAAAGATTTTCACCTTCTACAATGTTAAAAAACATCTTATATGCAATACGCAGAAAATTACGTTTTATTGCAACATGTCGATCTGCCCCATCTTTCTAAATGCTCAAAGTTCAAAAACACAACAGACTTACCTCGTCGTTCTTTTTCTCTTCCGCTTCAAAAGCTTCCTTTTCGGCCTGATGAAATGCAATTTTCACACATTAAATGTTCAGACCCGGAACAAGACAGTAAAGGAATAAATAATATAGTTTCCAAAAAACCACTTACATCCTTGTGTTTTCCCCATGTCTCCTCTGCCACCTTCTTCGCATATTCAGGATCATCAGATACTAAAATGTTATCAAATAATGTTCCTGATTTAACCTGTAAAGCCAAGGAACAGTCATTATATGAAAACAGTTTATATCAATGACTGAACAAAAGGCAAACCGACCTATCACATACCTGCCATAATTCGATCCCTAAGTATTTCAGACTGGGGAAAACATAGAGTTCTGGATCATCCTTGAAATCTGATTTCAGTATATCCCAAATCAGAAATATTAAATGAATATGAAAAAATAAACCAACTTTAAATATATAGAAAATGGTCAATGTCAGTCAAATTGTTGCTGAAATTCAATGGTTTACCTGGATTGTCTATCATTGGTGCAACCCATTTTCCCTTGTACTTTGGATTCTTGATTTTCTACCAAAAAAAACAATTGATGCAGCATTACAAGAAAGCACAATTAAGGATACAGCAAAATGGACAAGGAACGAAATACAAATGGAATTTTTTATAATAGCTTGCTTCAAACACCTTTGGCTTCCATGGTCCTTTGTACTCTGGATTCGGAATGGTTGGAGCTTTCCACTCACCATCCTCTTCATCGTCCCAGTCCTCTGGCTGTAAAAATCAAAACTAAATAAATCAGTGAAGCTGTCCGGAATTACGATAATTTTTTAATGCACATGCCCAAAATATGTTGAAACCACTAGAGGTACATGTATGATGTACATGTGTATGTGTGTGTGTCAGTGAGAGAGAGAGATTGAATGACACAGCTTAAATGATTATAATATGTTGTTTTACATTTTCAGAGGAACATTAGTTTATAGACAAGAAAATGGAAATTATACGTATCAAAGGCCACTTCACTAGGTTGATTGAGACTAATAAGAAACTTTATTGTGAAGAGTGTCAGCCCCACTTTGCACAAACACCATTACATCAGCAAGTCTATAATTATACACATCAAATCTCAGCGGGATTAACTTAATAAGTACACGATATCTTAACTCTTCAGCCTTGACTGTTTCTTAATTGTGAGGATTGTCACCCCCACTTTAAACAAACAACATTACATCAGCAAGTCTATAATTATACCCATAAAATCTTAGTGGGATTAACTTAATGAGTATACAATATCTTAATTATTCAGCCTTGAATATGCCAGAACAAGTTTTGCTCAAGTGTAATGCCTACCTTTTAAATGAAGGACTTACATAATCTGCAAGACTAGAAAAGATATCGTTTGCAATCAATATGTACACTTTAAATGAATCAAGATGGGATTATCCTAGTGAAAGCTACCTTCTATCATGCAATAGCATGTTCCATTGTCTAGACGCAAGGACTAGAAAAGATATCGTTTGCAAGCAATATGTACACTTTAAATGAATCAATATGGGATTATCCTAGTGAAAGCTGCCTTCAATCATGCAATGGCATGTTCCATTGTCTAGACAACCTGGTCTCTTGGTACTACCCTGCATTATAGACACTTGAAAGTTTGGCTTTAAGTTTAGTCGTCAGATTGTTGGGCACAGCATCCTCTGTTTCTAAGAGCAGTAATTCATGTTAGTCTTTGTGTCCACTGCCAATGGGCCTCTATTTTACACTGCACAGTAGGCATGTGGCAAAATTAGTCCTAGTTTACGAAGCAACCCACAAGAATACCAGTGGGAGTTATGCATTCATTTAGCATATTTGAGAGTCAAAACTTTCAACTTCCAGGTGCTGAAGGGTATTCCAGCATTGTCACCCAGATAAGGACCGTTGAAAGCACAAACATATTTTAAAGAATTGTTCAAGGTCACAATGCTTTGGACATAAATCTGGGTGATCAAACGGTGATCAAACCCTTGGTGCTTTACACTCAAGGCTAGGTGCAAGTCCTGAGGGATTATAATGGAACAGATACCTCACACTTATGACTTCTTGGCCAAAAACAACCTAAGAACTTTACTCTGAAATTGAATCAGGGAATTGAAGCAATAGAACTATTACCATCTCTTCTAACTTTTACCATACATGGTTTGTTGTAATCCTCAACTCTGTGGTTAATCAATAATCTTAATCAATTATTATTTGTTCTCTTGGAACAGACCTAACCAAAAATTTATAGCTCCATACCATTTGAAGAGGTTGTGTATATTATTGAAAACATTGAAACACAAAGAGGGGACTTATAGCAATGGAAGACATCAACTCATAGCAATCCTAGGTTTTGACACGGTTCGGCTTTCTTAATTCTAAATGGAATAGAATCTAGAATTGTCTTCCTACTTTGTTTTCCAAAATTTTGTCATCCCAGACACCTTCAAATTTCTGTGTAATAAAATATTTGAAATGTAAAGGCACATCAAAATAGGCCAATATAGTTGATACTTTCAATTACCTTTGTGGCATCTGAGTCTGGAATTTCCTCTGGAATGTCATCATATCCCTGCAAACAAAAGTCAGAATTTGTTAGTCCTTCACAATCAATTATAGATAGCCAAACCCAATATCATTTGTGCTTAAAAGCTACAACGATGCAACATATTGTTAAACTCAAGAAGAAACAGAATCAAGAACAGAAAAACAAGCAAGCTGCCTGACATTAATCATTAAAATTATAAAAAGCAAAGCTAGTAATGGGAAAAAATGAAAATAAATCAGAGCCTAAATATTCGTACCTCAGGCTTTTTGTCTTCTGGATCAGGAATGTATTCTTTGTCTTCCCAGTCTTCTGGCTGCATGTACTCAAAAACTCACTATAAGGAAAGGATTGCATACATTGAAAGCAAACATGCACAATCAGATGCAGTACAGTAGGTTATACCTTTTTGGCATTAGGATCCTTAATTTGTTTTGGTGGTAAAATATCCCAATCGGTGTATAAACTTCCAGAATCTTTCTCCTTGTTGTCAATGAGAATGCTGTAGGTAGCATCAGGGTGAAGAATGAAAGTATAAACATGAGTAAGCTGATCCGTTTCACATGATACATCCTTTTTGATAGGAAGGTTCTTTCCACCGTGACCAAGAATGGCATGAACCTTCTTTGTACTATAACCACATATATCTGGACCAAACATGATACTGTCATCACAAAAAGGACTAATTAGATATCAAAGTAAAGCTGCTGCTGAAAATGTATATCTTGTTTGATATCACAGAAGGAAAGAAACATAACTTCAAGGCATCAATTTAATGGAAGCAGCGTTGAAGAGGTCTGAGCTTAGTGGGTACCTGTAAGGTGTATCTCCACCAAACTTCTTTTGGTCAACATCACCACTCAAAAGCTTCACATATCCACCACCACAATCAAGTTTCTGCTCATGCTTGACAGAAAATTGAAGAACAAGTGTCTTATCCTTGTTGTTGAACTCCGGAAACTCAGCAGAAATGGCAAAGAAACGTGCATCTGGATGAGTTTGAATCCCTGCTTTGACCAACCCAGTCAGACCCTACTTACATAGGTTGATCATTCAACAATCCTAATCCCTGTATTATTCGATGTAACTCCCTTGTTGAGTTCTGCTGTGCAAACTCTTACTACCAAAGCTAGATTGTATTGAACACTTGCAATGATAAGTTGCTAAAAAGGATTAATAATGCAATTTTTAGCTTAGAGACATCCTAATTTATCTCCATATCCAAAGTGATGTCTGTAAAATAAGGCCCTTTAAGGAGAACTCACGAGTCATGAAAATATATAAAACACACACCTTTGTCATCGGGGTCCCCATTCCATTTTCCAGCAGTGTGCAGCCACTCCCCTGCTGCGCCTTCATCCTTCTTCCAATCGGATATCACCCAACGATTTTCCCATCCATCTTTAGTTCCCGAAAAAAAAGAGTTAGCAAGAATTTATAAAGAAAGTGTCATCAAAGCTTCCACCAAAACTAAAAACACTTGAGACAAAACTGATGTGAGCAAAAGAGTTTATCCTCGATACAAGTGTTCCAAATAATTCGACTATGTTGATCTGGCATGACCAAAAGCACGGAAAACATCAAGCTGCAAAGAAAGAAGACAAAGTATATTTTGCATTGGGTGATCTTTACTAATACATCCTAAGAAACGTTCTATTGTACCCAAAATTTCCTATTCAGCTAAGTTCCACAAAATATACTTTGCATTGGGATGGTCTTCCCTAATAGATCCGAAGAAATGATCTATAAGAAGCGAAATTCCAATTAGGGCGAGTTCAACTCTAAAAGCTATTACCCTATCCTTCTAGAATTTAAATCTTAACATATTTTCAACAAACAGTTTCTTTCAGATCAACTAATCAGTCTCATCTTGAGATCTCTAGTTTCCTATATTTTAAAACCTTCTTAATCTATCATTGTCTACCAATCTGCAATAACTAGAACCACTTCTGGGAAGAACATGACAAACTTTTCATGATCCACAACCTATAGCAGTTAAGGCCATTACTCGAGTAGACAGGGCCATTACTCGATTAGACAGGCTTCTAGGTTCTAGCCATTCACTCATCATTTATATGCATTTTTCACATTCTTGCCAACAATTTGCCTCCAAATCCTAACATTCTGATTTCCTGAAAGGATTCGCCATTGTGAGACAACTTCAGCTCAGATCAAGCACTTTTAACCATATATTTGCATGCGAAGATTCTTTAAATATTTAGTTGCATGCTAGAAAAATAATTTTATCAATATTTAAGAGCATTGAATAGAGTTTAGCTTCTGTCTACAGATAACAGAACCCTCGATCAATGTTCGAATGTATTTTCTATATCCTTAGCTCAGACACACTTCTATACGTTCTGCATTTCCATTATAAATAGATTGCCCGTTGCAGACAGCCTTTAAAGTAGATCCATAGCTCCAGGCCATTCTTTTGCAACGCCATTTAAATATCTATTTGCCTCAAATCACAAAATACTAAGTTAACATTTAAAGATCTGGGGCAAATCGTCTCTGATGTCAAAAACCCTAACAACATGTACAGATTTCAACAGACTTCAACATACAAGGGACATAACGAACAGCCAGAATTATTCCAACCATGCAACAGTCAATTCCGATCAACACTTCCAGATCGGGCCAGTTTAAGACCAAATCGCATGCAGAAACAGATCAGATGAAGTAATATTTTCCTTAAACCCATTTTTAACCGACAAAAACCTCAGCTGAAGGTAAGAGACAGTAAAATGCCAAAATTTTCTAAGGGAAAAACGTACCGTCGAATCGTTCGTCGAGGTAAACATGAGCGGAGGATATCGAAGCAAAGCAGATGAGCAGGAGGCCCAGCTTGACTAATCCTCCAGACGCCATTGTCAAGGGTTTGGGTTGATCACAATGAGGCTGAATTCCCCCTCTATATAAAACGTCAAAATACTGTAAACATTATGTCGCATTTAAGCGGTATTTGGGGTCCGCTGAGATCCTAGGAGCTCGGGGTTAAGTGTCGTGCAAGTCGTCTGCGTGGCAAGTTGTTTTTATGTTCATCCACCCTTTCAAGACTCAACGTGCCCTTAGTGAGTGGGCTGTGCCCTTGGGGAGTGGGCCCAACCCCATGAGTGGTGGATGGGGAATGGAACCATTATGATAGTATGCTTCTAAAAATGGTAACCTCCATCCTAAATGGAAATGTTGTTAACGTTGTTTTTTAAGTCAATTTTTAGTAAGCTTTTTTGACTTGATTAAGAGTTAATTATCTACCACTAATCAAGAGGTAGGATAGTGTTTATGTTCAACGGCTCCTTTTTAGGTTTTTTTTAGGGTTGTTATTTTCACCTACCATCACCTACCAATTCTTTTAAAGTCAATGTAAAATGTGGTTAGCATTTTTTCTAATTAAGATTTGGAGAAATATCTTTTGACTCGATGTAAGTGTGGATTATTCATCAATTATCAAGAGGTGGGATGTAGTTTACACAAATTAACAATCATGATATTTCAATAATATCATTTTCTTAAGGGAGTATGCTAATCACTTTTTTGATAAATCAAATTTTGATGGGATTATTACTTTCACTAATCAGTTGTCGTCGGAGTAAATATTCTTGAAACAAAATAACCATCTTTCAAACCATAATTTTGATAAAAATTATTGTGTATAGTAAAATAATATTTGCAAGGATTTTGCCATGTTAAATGGTTAAAAATTCAATCATAGATCTAGATCGATGAGACCTATAGCTTCTTGTATCCAATTCTAGTAATTGGAAGGAAATTTCAAGATGAAAGGGCTCCACCAATGGTCCTCTCATGATTTTCCTAGTCCATATGATGTTTGGATTTAATGGTTTGTGGATTTAGTTTGTTTTTTTGTTGGGGTAAATGTGATATTTGGATTTAGTTGCTTTAGAAATTTGCTTGGGAAGAGTTTGTTTGTAAGTGACATTTTATTATTTTTTTAAGAAATTATGAAGCATTTAATTTAAATTAAAAATTTAAAAACTTTTATTAAGTTAAGAAAAGTAAAATTCATTTTATAGTTTAATGTAGAAGATATGTGTAAAGTTTATAATAATAATTTAATTTTAGATTTAAAATGTATATAATTTTTTTTTCAAATTTAAAATATATAATTTTTTAGGAAAAAATATATGTTTTTAATCATTAAACCCACTCAAATTATAAATTTAAAAAATAAAAATTAATGTTATTAATGTAAAAAAAATAAAAATAAAACATATATAGATAGATATATTTGGAAAATTTTAAACACTAAGAAATTTACATCTTGAATTATTTTTAATTTAAAATTTTTAATATATAACAATTTCATGAATATGTTGTCAATTGGGTTTAGCACTAGTGGTTTGTGTTGAGGGGTGTTTTCCCCCCACCCAGGTTCAATTCTCACAAGTGACATGTTGAGCTCTTAAATGAGTATGTTATTGTAAAAGCCTCGACTTTTTACGAAATCCGGTTTACCCTGGGTACCATCCTCGAAATGAGAGGAAGTGCTTTAAAAAGGGCTTTTACTCGAAACTTGAGTGTCCAAACCATCTGGTATCAAATACCACCTGTTTTTGTCATTAGTGAAAGTCGCATCATCCACAAACATCAAAATTTGCCACATGATCAATTTCTCATGAAAATCTTTATTCCTCACCATAAACACTACATGTGCATTACAACCGTAAAAGAAACACCACAACAAATCCCTTCATCGTAAATCTATCATTCCATGACTCAATCTATTAATTATTTATTATAAAAAGCTCTTATATATAATTTTCATGATGTTCCCAAAAAATATATCCAATTTTCTCTTAGTAATCCAAAGAAATATTTGACATGTATGAAGAGTTTCTATGCATAAAACACATAGATCTTTGTACTCAACCTTAGCATGCAACCTGGTTGCCCAACTTTCCCAACCTTACAAAAGAACTTAAGCTAGCTCTCTCTTTTGATGTTTTGGTGATGATCCATTGGCCATTATTAAGCTCCTTTTATTTGCTAGTTAACACTAGACTTATGCTTTTCAAGTTAAGGGCCATTGGAACCACGCTTCCTCATTCCATGAAAAACCCTAGCAATGGCGGCGTTCCTGCAACTATCACAATACCAGCTTTGTGAAAGAATGGAGGTTTCTCTCATACCATGAAGAATGACTGAGTAGTATTGAGGTTTATTTTTTCATAAGAGGATTTTTCGAAAAGATGAAACCGTTACTTGTTTTCCTCCTCGTCCTTCGGCCTTTGATTGTTTTCATCATCATCTTCTGGCCACAATCCTATTAAGATTCTTGAACAGTCCTTCGGTTTCTGCGTTGACTGTTTCCCAAGGTTTTTCTCAGTCTCTCTTTTGTTTTTTATTACTTGATTGTCCTTGGCCCAAGATGGGACCCTCTGTTTTCCTTAAAGTTGTTAAACAGTCTTCAATTGGAACACTTTCTGACACTATCCCGTGATTGCTTATTGGCAAACCTCCTTGTCAATCCGTGATCATCCCTGTCTTATTTTGCCATACTTGAAAGGTTCTATAGAACTGACAATATGGATTCGGGAAGGGAAGCAGAGATATTAAAAGATGTTGAATCACTCATGAACCCTGCAGATGAGTTAGTTTGGTTTAGGGAAGGAATCCTAAAAAACATAGTTACTAATGCTCAGAGAGAAGATATTGTTTCTTTTCCTTCAAACCTGCCCTCCATTACTTCTCATGCATCTACTTATGGTCTGGCCCACCTTCACCCTTTGCCTTGAACCCAGATACTCTCCCATACTTTACTTAGTCTTGTGGTCCTCCTATTACCTCCCCCGCATTGAAACAGGGACTTTCTGCTCATGAGGTTCCTTCTCTGAAGTTTCTTGTTAGAGATAGGCCCTTTAATGTTCCTCCTTCTAGACAGAGAGGCTTCAGAAAAAGAGTCTGGAAACCAAACAAAAGAGATAGAAGAATGACCTTAGGCGACGATGTGGGGCTGGAAAACACCTGCAGGTTAGCTATGTGTGGATTGGTAGGTAGACTTACATACTCCTATCTAAATGACATTTTTGTTTCAGACTGGGTTACTAAGAACTGGACTACCATTCTCGGTTATACGCCGGAGATTGTTTGTCTAACCAAAGAATGGATAGGCTTTCTTTGCAAAACACCGGAAGATGTCAGTATACTTTTGGGAAAGTTCTGGGTTCTAGGGAGGAGTAGCCTAATGTTGAAAAGGTGGAGATTAGCCTTTAATCCAGACATGGAGCATTTCCAACACAGACATCTTTGGGTTCTCCTGTCGGGTTTGTCGTGGTAATTTTGGAATGAAGGGGCCTTGAAGGCTATAGGAAATGCCTTGGGGTGTTTTATTGCTCTGGATCTGAACACTTTTACCAACCCTTCAAGGAAGATAGGGAGAATTTTAGTGGAGATAGATATCCATGAAGGACTCCTGGAAGTCCTCGACATTGACTGGCGAGGTTGCCACTATAAACAAAAACTGGACTATTTGGGAGTCCCCTTTAGATGTAACGGGTGCCATTGCACAGGCCACCTTCGAAGAGATTGCAAAGGGAAAGTGACAGAGGAAAAGTCTGAAAACACACTTGTTATTAAAGATCCTCCTGACTATTTGATGGAAGAGAACCTGTTTGCAATTGAGCCCTCCTTTGGCCTTTCTAAACCTGTTTCACCTATGGAGACCCTTGACACTCTCTCGGGTAAGTTACAACACTTTTGTCCTTCTCTCTTCTCATCCCTTACTTTGATGGAAAGGGTAGCTTTGGATAAGTTTGATTTAACCCAGTCTGCGCCTAGAGACTCTACACACTTGGGAGGAGTTTCTGGACCACTTCGGAAGGAGATGCTCACAAGAACCTCTGCTCCTGTTGTTGTCTCACCCACCTTTAGAGAGTCCTCTCCTTTTCGCTCTAAACCGACGCCCTGCCTCTACACAGACTCTGAAGCATTGTCTCCTAGTATTGTGGTAGTGTAGATATGTACAGGCTCTTTGCAAGGCTAGCAGAGACCGAGAACCACTCAAGTCATAGACTTGATGAAGGAGTGCAAGAGATGTGAAGAAGACCCTTCTAAGTGATTAAGTCCAGGAGAAAGAGCACAACGCTCTTAAGTCCTTCATAACCGACGAAGCTCAGGAAGAATAGCGAGTTTTAAGTATCAAAAAGGAACATCCTTTCGTTTGGAAGATGAACGGATGAAATCCATTCGTGAGGTTCCAAGGTCTATCACGACCGTTATATTTGAAGAAGGAGCGCAGGCATTAACGCCTCGACTCCTTCAGTCTTCACAAGTTCGGGGAATTGAGTGAATTCGTCGTAAGGGAGGTAAAACCTCCAACATCCGAAGTCGCGAAAGGATCTGGACCGTTAGTCTCTCGATCCTTCGAGGTCCTTCTTGACTGTCCGATCTACGAGATCAGAGATTCGCGCTTTGTGAGAATTGTGAGTTGGAGTGGCCAAAACCTCCGACGTTCGATGTCGCGAAATGACCTGGACCGTAGATCTAAGAATCTATCGGGACCATCCTTGACCGTCAGATTGGCGAGATCGGGGATTCGCACGTTGGCGTGACTAAAACTTCTTAAACCTGGAGTTGTGATGTGATCTGGACCATTGGATCAAGGAAGGTCATAGACCATTGATCTGATGCAAGCAAATTACCGCAAGAGTATGTGGAAACTCGAAATCCCCCAAGAACCAAGCTCAAAAGAGATAAGCGCAAAGTGTGCCAGGAGGGCCATCAAAAGTCTTCTAAGGAAGCAGACGACCTAGTTCCCTTAGAAATGAGTAAAGATTCAAAAGCTCAGGAGGGATAGCATTTCCAGAACGCAGGTGAGACCCAAGGTCACAGGGCTCGCAGAGGAAGCAAAGGTCGAGGCCTTTGAAGCATCGAAATCTTCCAAGTCTGGGAAGAAAGGTGCCAAATCTCGGGAGGAGGAGCACAACAGTCGTCGGATAAGCTACAGAGGGAAGATCTAGACCATTGAAATTCATGTCCAGGCACATAAGAGTGCACGCGGAGAAACATATCTGAGTCGTCGGATTTGGCGTGTGGACCAACAGTCATTGGATCCGGAGGAAGGTGCACGAGACAAGTTATGAAATCATCGGGACCGTCCATTGTCAAGGAGGGCACGTGGCGAAGGGTCATTTTTTCGCTGACTCGCAAATTGAAGAAGTCAAAGAGCAGAGTCGAGAGAGTTCACGAAGTGCAAACTCGCAAAAAGATCACAGTCATTGATTGAGGAGAGATATGGACCGTTGATTGTCCAGGAAGAGTTTCGACATTTCGGGAATCGAGAGAACGGAGGTGAAAAGTCTTTCAACTTCGTGATACACAAAATTGTGACGAGATTTGAACCGTTAGATCCAGAGGAGCATGAACCGTCAGATTTGGGAGCCCCTAAATATCAACATTTCAGAAGCCGTGGATGTGAAGGAAGTTGTGACTGGGAGGTCGTAAGTCGCGAAATTCCAATTCACAAAAGGAGGATATCGACCGTTGATTGAGAGGAGTATGGGCCGTTGATTTGTCGTGGAGTAGATATCGGGATATCAGGGATCGAAAGATCTAAGGAGAGAAGTCTTTCGACTTCCCGAAACGTGAAGTCCCAATAAGCGAAAGGGAGATTTGGACTGTCGGATCGCGGAGATCATGGACCGTTGATATGACGCAAAAGGAGCTCTTTTCGGAGTTTCAGGAGTTGGGAATCAGGGTTGACTCACATGTAGAATACCCAACACGCGAAATTGCGACACGCCTTTTGCATAGGCGTGCGGTCATAGCCCGTGGTCATGTGGAGGCGAGGCTCGCGCTTGGTGTTTAGTCGTGCAGGGCGAGTTTCAAGGAAGGACCTGTGGATTCGTTCATGAGATTCCAACAGGGAATCGAAGAGCTGCTCCAGCTCAACAGAGTTAAGAACAATCCTTGACCAGGAGGTCGGACTGGTTCCCTGACCTTCCAAATTAGGAACCAAGAATGGAGTTCCTATCCTTTAAGGAAATCGAAAAAATTTATGCCTCGTCGTGGGTGTGTTACAATTTGCCTTCCTTTGAGAAAACCCATTTCTTCTTGAGAGAGAGCTCTAGATAGTATTGGCCCGATTCTCTTTGTTATGACTTTAGTTATGATCTTATAGCATAAGTTACAAAGCCCAATGGGTCAAAAATCACTAAAGGTAGCTGGTCCATTAACTTTGGGGATCAATACTAGAAAAGTAGAGTTAATCGAGTTGATGACCTCTCCTTTGACTCTTGAATCCTCAACCATTTCTAGTAAATCCTGACCTACCAGTTCAAAATACTTAAAGAAAAATTCTACTGTCCAACCATCAGAGCCGGGGCTTTTGTCTCTGGCAAAACCCCTTAGTATCTTAAAGATTTGCTCCTTCGAAACCGCCTTTTCTAGAGTATGACCATCTTCTGCGGTCACAATGTTTAAGAAAAGCCTAATCGAATTGATTTGTTCTTCAATAACATTGTGGCCTGTTTCACTAAAAAAGACTTGAAATAATTAATAACTTCATCCTTAATGGATTGTTGTCCTGAATGTGTGGCCCCATTTTGATCCTTAACCTCCCAAATATGTTTTTTATTTCTTCTATAACTTGCAAAGCGATGAAAGAACTTTGTATTCTTATCGCCACTTTTTATACATATCGCCCTGCTCTTTTGCCGCCACATTTCTTCCTTTGCCAATAATAATTTCTTCCTATCAGCTTCAAGAGTACAAAGATATTGTGCCAAAACATCAGAATATGAATCTTGCATTGCATGTTTGTAGTTGTCATCAATGGCCTCTTCAATTTTAGCCAGTTCTAACTAGTCCCGATGCCACTTCTCCCTGGCCCAATGATTTACTTGAGTTTTCAAAAAAGAAAGCTTACCAACCAGTCTCATTTGTGCTCCTGTGATTAGAAGAAGACACGGGTCACTCCAGACATCTCAAACCAACCCATCAAAGGAGTCATCTTCCATCTAGACCAGATTGAATTTAAACGAGTAAGCTACCGCCAGAATCCCAACTCCAAACTCTAGAAAGATTGGAACATGATCAGACAGGTATGGAAACTCAACCCAAGAGCTGTACCTCAGTGTGTATACAATGAGATCCTCTACAGCATAAAAATGATCAAGTCTTTTTGCTATTCTTTCATTACCAACTCTCCCATTTCGCCACATAGGCACAATCTCAGTAGACACTATATCCACAAATATGTTTTTTACAAAAAGACCTTTAAAAAAACCTGCCAAAGAGTCAACATGTGATGTATGTCCCCAAAACTCTTTAACCGAGGTCGTGAAATTTAAATCACCCGCGATAATTAAGTCTTTATGCGCTAACAAACCGGAACCATCCAAAGAGTCCCAAAAAACTTTGTGATCTTGACATGGTCCATAAACATTTAGAAGTGTAATGTGTATGTTGTCCATAAGAGATATGCCTGACAAAAAAATACCACCATTGGTAAGAAAAGATCAAGAGTAAAATAGTTTGGATCCCAAGATGTCATAAATCCACCAGAAGAACCCACAACACTAACAACACAAACCATCCAGTCAGGTCTTAACTTATTCAAAATTATTCTAGCCTTTTCTGCTGCCACCAACGTTTCTTGAAGGAAGATAATGTTGGGATTTGTTTTATTCAGAAGTCTACGAAGGGAGGCCACTTTCAGGGGTCCTCCTACCCCTCTAATATTTAGAGATAAAAGGATCATGATTTTTCCCATGCAAGGGCTTTCAATCCTCTAAGTGCCCCTGAATCAGTAATAACAGGTGTAGAATCTAGACGAGAAGTGCTAACCCCTGCCTTCCGACGAGCACTTCTAGTTTTGATATATGAAACTTCAAACCCCAAACCCTGTGACCACGCAGGATCGGGAACAACATTCTCCCCACCCCCATGAGAATCCATAGAAAACCTTTGGGATGACTGACTATCCACTAGAACTTTTCCCAAGAAGTTCGGAATAGGGATAGGATTAGAAGATTTAATCAGAGTAGGAGCCAGATCAGTAATCATCATATCTAAAACAGAATCTGTATAAGATGACTCACTATAACCCGGGGTACAAACATCAACATTCTCAGATCCTGACAGCCGAAAGGAATTCAGAGAGACCCTAGGAGAGACCCCTACTGGACTCATAGTTCTTTCTCCTTCCAAAACATTGCTCTCAGAATCTAAAAGTGACTTTTCAGGGTCCTAACCCTTCTTCAAGGATTGTTCAGGAAATAGTATGGAATTTAAATGATCCCGCTTCCACGCAGATAAGGAGAAATAAAGATTAGGGCAATAATGTTTCAACTTACCGACAAAAGAAGTTTCCAACATTGTAGGACTATCCTCTGAGCAGAGTCTCGGGTAGTCCAAGGTATCCGACGCTTCATCAATCTGAGTGACATGGTCTGATGGCAATTCCTCCATATAATCTTCGTAAGCTAAGGAACCATAAATATTAGTGCACTCCTTCCTTAAGTGACTAGTCCGCCTGCATAAGGTACAACAGAATGGTATCCCCAGATAGTCCAAACATTGTATGAAAACAAGAACTCGCCACTCAATCTCCAGAGCTTCCATTAACCCGGCATGGACATCTACTTCAACAAGAATCTTTGCCATCCTTTTATCAGCCGACTTCAAGGTTACTTCATCTATGCATAAAAGACGACCAATGGAGTTCCCAACATCCTCCAATGCTTTAGTGTTCCATAACTGTAAAGGTAGACTGGGAAGTAGCACCCACATGTGTTTAAAACTAAAATATTCAATCGCAGGGTTAAAACTGAGCCGCCACCTTTTAAGCATTATGCTACCTCCATAAAAACTCTAGAACTTTGAAAGCACCATTTCAGAATCCTCAGGATTCTTAAACATAAAACCCATCCAACCTCTCGACAACAAAAAGATATCAGGCATATATCCTAATAAAGGCTTCCAGAAACTCTGCACCCACTCATCAATAGATGACGAGAAGCGAGAGCGGTAGGCTAGTCTCCCAACTAAGGCGCATAACACCAAGTTGCAAGACTCCTCTAATCCTATATCCATTCCCATTACCAGCCTCCACCTAGCTTTTTTGGGTTTCCAAACTTTTACAATGCGCTTATTCATGTATCTTAGCTCCGATATCGATTTCCTTACAGTGACACCACCAGTAGTGTTTAGGGATACTCCCCGACTCACATAAGTCACCCCTCCTAACCCTTGAACCGATTTTACAAAGGAATTATCAACAGAAATCCCAATGGATAACCCTTCCGCGTCTTGTAGTAGACATCAATTCAATATATTTTCAGAGGAAGGTAATGAGCACAGCTCCAGAGGTAAGTCTCCAGCATTAACTTTCGCATTAATACTAACACCTGACCGTCGATTGGTTTCATTAATCCTAGTGGGCTCATCAACCGATGCAAGGAAGCCCGGCCTTTCCCATGGTTCCTCGTCATCCACACTCATCCTAGTGCTGACTTCACATTCCATTTTGTGAACACCTGGACGACGATGGAGGCTCCAGAACGTAAACCTGACTGTAAACATGGTCTCTTCACCATTAAAGAGTTCCAGGGATCGAGAAGTAGTTAATAAAAGACAAGACAGGAGCGTCTGTTCTGTAGTCAGTGGGGCAGGTTTTAACCTTGTTACCGCACTACCAAGTTAGGATAAACCAACAAGAAAAAACTTAGCAAAGTTTCAAGGAAACTAAAGGCCTAGTAATTGCTTGCCACCCTTAGAAGCAAGCACTCCAAAGAAACTACTAACTAAAACTACCACTACCCAGGCATAACCCCACTCAACATCAGTGAACAGAACTAACTAGAAACTAGCGAAGGCACCAAAAGTGATGTGGATAGTTCACCTCCCATGCCATTCCGACTGCCATGGAACCTACAAACAAGAAATCCATCTGAAAATTTGAAAATCTCCTTCTCATATCAATAAACTTCTTCCATGTACATTTCACATGACTACATACATTGTACGTTAATGCACTCCATGTAGAGATCATGTCTATGTACTATGTATGTCATGAATTCTTCTTATCTCTTATAATACTTCTTATGATGTCCATTTACAATCCACTTCATAATATATTTAAAACACATTATTATCATATATGCTAATGATGCAAAACTAAAAAAATTCATTATAGAAAACATCTCTTTTATCCTTCGTTCTTTATTATGAACACTCACTCTATTTTTTGTTTTTTATTTTATGTCAACATCATTTGTAATTTCTTATATTTTGTATAACAATATATAATTCATCTTCTAAATTATTGTGGGTACTTAGATATACAAGGATTTAGTCTCTCTTTTAAAAAAAAAAAAAAAAGTATTTTACCAATTTGAAAGTTATAATAGAATGTCATCAATTTTCAAATAAGATCATTTTAATAATAATATTTTTATGGTTTTATTTAATAATAATAATATAAAATTCTCTTTTAAATTACTTCAACATTCTCATTTAACCATTTAAAAATATAATAATTAAAAATATATATACATATAATGATGACAACTACCATATACATCAATTTTTTAAATATGTTTTTTCACTATTTGATTTGTTATCTTATGCCCAAAGCTACATTAATGCAAGAACAATAGAATAGTCACATGTTGATCTTGAGTGGATGTTTGTGTAGGCCTATTATGCTCACTTAAACGTAAAAAGAAAGTTTGATAACATTTTTAATTTTGAAATGTTGAGAGCTCAAGTGTACACATGGGGTGCCCTTATTCTTTTTTAAGTTTAGGGGGCCTATATCAACTCTATGTGAAATGATGAGAGTTTTATGGAATGAGTGCATGGTGTTAAAAGGGAAGGTGTGAGATTTAAGCATCAATCCTAAATTGAGAGAAAGGGAAGAAAATAAACTCAAGTCAATGTTCAAATTGAACAACCTTGTTCTTTATAGTTTAAAGAATTAAATAATATAAATATTATTATTATATTGGTTGTAGGATTTCTATAATATAAAACAAATAGTTAAAGAAAAAAATTGTGTAGTAAATTGTTTAGGAGATGTCATAGTTTTTTTTTTTTTCAACATTATTCTTAGTTTATAGAACTTTGTTGTCATTATTGGAGTTATAGTGGAATAACATAATGATCCAATCTAGTTCACTTGTGTTTGGTTTTTCCCTCAACCTTATTAGTGTGCATTGAGAAGCCAAACATTGTATTAATTTTGAATTTGAATCCCTCTTGGGTCAAGGAGAAAGAAAAATATTACTTGGCTCGCACACTAATCTACAAATTCAATGGCTTTGGGCCAAAACTAATAGACCTTCAAGCTTGGATCATTGAGTCTTGGGGTTCTCTTCTAGAGGATACAATGTTGACCCACCCTTGTGATAAGGGTTTTGTATCCTATAATTTCTAGTAGAGGTGGACATTTAAGAGGTTTGTGAAAAAGGACCATAGTTCATGGGAAAAATTGGTCTCTTTATGATATTGTGGATATTGGGAATCAACATACATAAATGTTATCCTCGGCCCCAATTTGTACAATGTTACTCATCCTTCCTCTAGAATATGTGAACTACAATTCTCTTAAGGCCACTGGAAACACCTCAGGAAAGTTTAATACCCTAGCCACTAAGGTTAGGGATCACCAACCTCCTCTGTGGAATGTGTGTGTGTTAATGTTGACTTGAGCAAGAGTATCCCCAGAGAAATAATGTTGAAGCGTGAGATCACCACCAAACATAAGTGTTGAATTATGGCATATTGCCTTTCATTACAATACATATTTCAAGTAGGGACGCTTAGCAACTTCTTGTCCAAAGGTAACTGTGATCCAGGTGGATATCGGTGGCCACCCACCTATTCCACGGGCTCGAAAAATAATTTTCCATCTTGGTAGTTTTTCAACAATTTTTCAGGTTCCAAACTTCCAAGGCCGTTTTGAGGCCCTAAATGACGTTTTTTGGGGATTTGGGGCCCAGGTGACTACTAATGGCACTAACTTGGGCCAGTCAAAAATCGTTCTTCTCGGTTAGCCCTTTCCAATGATGTATAGAGTGCCCCAAACGAAGATCGTATGCAAAAGTTACACCCTCGGGAAGTTGACGTATCCACTACTCCCATTGGGGCCCGCAAACCTTTTGGCTTTTCATCTTTTGGGGTTAGGGTTTTGGATTTTACTTGTGTTAAAAATTCCTTTGGAGCCTCATTGTAACAATCATCTTCTTGTGAATGTGAGTAGCCGTCACATCTCTTTTCAGAGATAAGTTGCCACCATTCTAACGAGTCTTTCACTCTGTAATTTTACAGTCTATGTACATTTTTCGCTCATTAATAGAAATTGTGTATTACTGTATATCTTGGCCTTTGGTTATATTTCTGATATACCTCTGTTATATTATTGTTGTTCTTTCAATATCTCAGTATATTTCTATGTTATATCTCTGCTTTGATTTCATTCTAAAAAAAAATTTGGATCAGTGGTATCAGAGCAGGCTGCTCTTGATCGTTTTTCAGTGTATGTCCCCGACGAGGTCCGAGTATAGAAAGTTGGGTACTTGAGGATAATCGCTCTCGCACGCCCAAGAAACCCTCCATGGGGGAAGAAAAGAAAAATGACGGAGCAAAAGATTCTATTAATCTGTTGCTTGAGCAAGCTCTCACACGATAAAGGGATGAAATGATGGAGAATTTTTCCCACATCCTTCAACACATGTCAATAACAATCAGCGCTTCTTCATCAAGAGGCCACTTTTGAAGCACCTCTCCTTTCAAGGTACAGGTTAATTGTGATATTCCCATATTTGAAGGTCAGATAGATGCAGATGCCCTAGACAAATGGTTAAATCTGCTAGAAGGATATTTCTTTGTTCATTGTTTTTTCTTTCCGACAGGGAAAAGATCACCTTCGCACTTCTTAAGGCTCTCTCCCATGTCAAACATTGGTGGGAAACTTACTCGAAGCAAAGTTCCACAGAGGAGTCTGGAATATATGGGGTCAAGCCCACTTGGGATTTTTTTGTGGATGCGGTAAAGGAACAGTATTACCCTATTCGCAACTATGAGGACCAGTATATGAGATGGACCACACTGCGGCAAGAAAGGGGCCAAGCAGTTCTAGAGTTCACCAATGCCTTCCATACCTTGCACACCAAGCTCGATATCAAGGACTCCGAACGAGATTTGGTTCTAAAATACCGCGGGGCTCTACATAGATACATCCAAACTGAAATGGATTTTCTGGACATCTCATCACTTGGTTCTACTTATTGATATGTTGTTAAAATCGAGCAGAAGTTTAAGCAC